>JAMLFT010002160.1:0-26896 GCA_026544285.1 Pachyrhizus erosus | reverse complement strand
AAAAATAATAAAATAATATTATAAAAATAAAAAATAAAAAATTAATACCTAAAGATATTATCTTTCTTAAAATTCAAATTATCTATAATAGAATTTTACTATAATAATAATAATATAATTATCTAAAATATAAAATAGAAAAAATTATAAATATGAAATTATATATATAATAAAAAATGAAATATAATAATAATTTGTTACAAAAATAATAAATCATATTATAAAAATATTATAAAACTAAAAAAGTATACATAACCCTTACAACGCACAGGTATCAAATATAGTTTATTACATCATCACATATTCACTCTATCAAATTTAATGTCATATTAAAACATATTTATAATTTAATTAATATTTATTTATATGTTTTTAATTAACTTTACATGTATATATTAATATTTTTTTACTGTGTGAATTTTTTTTTATTGTTTAGTAATGTAAAATGTTTGACTTTTTTTATGCTAATGCTCATATTATTTGTGTAAGTTCAATTTTATTAATAAAGTTAAATTCTTTTATCCTTTATAACACTATAACTTATCATTTCAAAAGAAATATTATCTTAATAAATGATGTTAGCTTTAAAGTCTTTCTAATTCATTTATAGATATTAAAATATTTTAATTTTAATATTTTTAAATTACAAAATAAATTATTATTTTAATTAATCTATTCAACTATTTAATATATCTCGACAATGTTAGATTAAGTTGGACTATTTAAAAAAAAGAAAATCAACCCAATTCAATTAACCATGATTAATTAGATAGAATTTTAATTTTCTTATACCTAATCTAACTCTAATCACTTACATCCTTAACTTACATTTTTTAAAATTTATTAATTATATAATTTATTTTAATAATAAAATTTTTTATTAAAAATTATAGTGAAATTATAAATTAATTAAGCATTTGAATGATGTATCAATAAATAAAGATAAAAAACTAATACATTCTTAATTTTTTAAATAAAAAATATTGTTAAATAAAGTAAAACTCCCAAAATGATAAATATATTAGAATAAAATATATTAAACAAACACTAAAACATTTAATACCTACAAAAATTAAAAATACTATTTTTTATAGAGAATTTCTTTTAATCAATGTCTTTATTACATATAAAAAAACGAGTTTTTATTTTGTAAAGATATTAAATAAGTGTATATAAACAAGTTAAATTACTTAAAAAACAAGCATTGAATATTTTTATGCTTTAATATTTTAATATAATAAATGAATTTTTAATAAAAAATAATTCTAATTTAAACTTATTCTTATGTGCTATTTTATTCCCCTTTGACAGCATTGAAGAAAAAAAAAAATGAGAAGACTAGAAATTTCTCACTTCGGACATATATAGTAGGTTTAAGGGAGGCCAACACAATGGAGGGGTCTATTAACTCAACATTAAAGCATGTCCTGGTAATTGCTTTGTCATTCCAAAATTACGAAGGCTATTAATTACATGAACAATGAGATGTATTGCATGTTTGGATATGTGTTAGTAGAATTAATTTTGAATCAATGTGATTTTTTGAAATTGATTTTAAGTTAACATGAGTCTCTCATAAGGTGATTTTTGTCTGGATAATATATATAATTTTTTTTTGTCACGCAATGTTGTTAAAAAACTTGTATAAAATTTATTATTATTATTTGAATGAAGATTGAACCCAAACTTTCCAAAAGCGATAGACATATAATAAAAAAAGAATCCCATATACATAATTGATAGTTATTTTTTTACGATACATAGTTAATAATTTTATCCACGGTTTCATCCCTTTTCTAATTTTGACATTAAAAAATGTTTTGCTAAAGTTTTTGTTTCTATAAAAAAAAAATTGGATGACAATTTTATTAAGAACGGTGGCGGAATCTTATATTCTCATTTAAATTTTGATTATAAATGAACAATATTAAAATATAAAATTGATATTTATTGTTGTGTAACCCGTTTCACGAAGTTTCACAACGTGTGTGTATTGAAACGGTATGGTTGGTACCCGCGAAGTCCATGCGGCTCGGAGAGGAGAGGGAAGTGTGCGAGGCACAAGAGCGTCCACAAGCATGGCGATTTTGCAGGGCCTTGCTTCGAACATTTTCGCTCTCACAAACCCCACCCTCCATTCGCGCAACGCAAAGACGAACAAAACTCCTGCGTTCCTTCGTCTCTCATTTCCTCTTCTTCTCTTCTCTTCTCATCTCATTTCTCCCGCAAACGAATTCCGATCTGTTATTCACGTTGAAACCGTGCGCTCCGTCGATTTTAATTTCAATCGATGATTTCATTTTCGCACCGTTGGAAAATGCACTCACCTGCTGCTCTTTGCATGTGACTCCTATTCAGCCAAGGTTCATATTCTAAGAATAATGGTACGGTTATCGCTTATTTCGATTTGAGTGATCGACATTTGCAGATTCAGATCTTTGTTAGCTAGGCATTTATCTCTGTGTTTAGAAATTACTCGATTAGATTTTCTTACGATTCGTAAAGTAATGTGGACTCTGGACATTTGATAGGGATAGTAAGGGAACTGGTTGAAAACCTAGAAGATGAGAAACTTCATAAACTGCTGCTGAAGTTAGCAGATGCAAAAGTTGTGTTGTGGTGAGAGTGACTGAGATGTTTGATTGGACCTACATAGATTCTTATTTTGTATAGTGTTATTTTGACTAAGATGCTCTTCTGAAGGAATAATGGGAAGAAGAGTGCATTTTAGAGTCCAATGTATGTTTGAAACGATATAAAGAGTATCGTTGTGCTAATATAGACTACACCCTAGTGTCATTTTAATTTTCGTATAAGATAAAAAAAATATTATTCTAAAATAATTATCATTTTAGTCTTTTAATATCTTATTAATTATATTTTTTTATTTGTATTTTTAATATATTTTTAAAATATTATTATTGTTTTGTACTGAATTCAATAAAATCAATTAAAATTAAAAATGATTTAATCTTTTATTTATTAAATAAGTTTTTTTTAGTA
Organism: Pachyrhizus erosus; assembly: GCA_026544285.1. Lineage (NCBI taxonomy): Eukaryota > Viridiplantae > Streptophyta > Magnoliopsida > Fabales > Fabaceae > Pachyrhizus > Pachyrhizus erosus. Next base: position 23,893 of record JAMLFT010002160.1, on the reverse strand, counting down.
TTTATAAAAAAACTTAAAACAATTAAATTGAGACGATGGGAGTATTTATTTTAGTATACCAAATAAAAATGTTGATGAGAATATCAGTTACAGGATAGGTTTTGTATGTATCTCAAGTCTCTGACAATTAGTTGAGACTTGAATATCCTTCCCCTATATAAATATTTTGTACCTAATAATAATTTCCAGGTCAAGAACTATAGAGGTCTAAAATCATCATTTAGGTAATTAAGGAATATACTGAATTGGGGGGAGCGGCATTAGTGAATGGAAAAAGAGAACTTTAGGTTTGTGAATGGAATTTCTGCCATCCATAGCAACAGCAGGGCATTCAGGTGGGATTTGTGCCAAGATTATGCCCACATTATCACATTATGTGTGTGTGTATATTCCGAATATTGAATTTTGATTTGTTTTAAGACTAGTGCTATGTTAGTTAATGTGATGGTCACCTTCCTACTAGAAGTGAGTTTTATTTGTCGGAAATATCCTTAACCTATTCAAACATTCATTTGATAAATAAGCAAATGAAAGTTAAAGGGTTATAAAGTAAATAAAAAATTAAGATGACCTCAACAAATTATCACATTCACATTTTCTCTCTGTTTTTTCGGTTTCCCGTTCTCTTACTTCTATACGTTTTCTTTTTAATTTGGTGTTTGAAACTTATTACGTATGAGAATAAAAATTTTGCACTAAATTTACTCAACGCTCAAGTATGTCTCCACACATCAAAGGACTATAGCAAAAACAATAAAATAGACTTAAAAACCCATATACCCTGGCGTAGATAGTGTTCTTTCTGTTATCACATGTTCCTTACGAAAGCTACTTCAAAGTTCCGACACAGCAAATTGACCCTCTTTTACTCTGCTGGGCATTTACCTTCATATGTTGATTGGTACTGATTAAACACTGCAAATAATTGATCAATCATCTTGGAATTTTGTATATTTTTCTTGACTTTACATATTTTCCTTGCCAAGAAATAGAAACATGATTGTTTAATGTTTTTAATATGTTGTAATCAGTAACTTTCTTAATGCTTTTGATTATAAATGATACAGGGGATTCCAGAAAATATTGTTGTTGGTTCTCATGTTTGGGTTGGAGATCCTGAACTAGTTTGGATTGATGGACAAGTACTGAATATTAATGGAGAAGAAGCTGAAATTCAAACTAGCAATGAGAAAAAGGTAAATTGAGATTTTTTTAAATTCACAACCTTTCAATCTTCTGTTTCGAATTATCTCTAGTTCCACTTTGTGATGTTCTAGTTTTTATGGATTCTTGATATTTCAACTTCCTTCGTTTTGTGTTTTTGACATGTTTGTTGTTTTAAGAAACATATATATTTTCAATGATTTTGGAGGAGGATCTTGTCCTTAAAATACTTAACAAAGGGTAGACTAGAAAACTTTAATATCTGTAAAGATATCTTTAACATTTTCTGTCAACATCTTTAGTGCTTTACATTATTAATCCTTAATTATAAAAGAAAGACTTAAGTTCCATGATAAATTTTTTCTGTTCTTACGGAATATAGGAATCTTACTAGTTAATTTCACATCCTATTTAAGAGGGATGGAGAAATGGATAATTATTTTTTTTCTTCATTTTCTAGTTGACTAGCATTTATGGTTTATAGCGCCCTCCTCAAGTTTCTAATATCTTTATTTTTTTCACTAGTCCTTCTCTTTGTGAGGAACAGTTTGTTTTAGAGCCTTAGAAGGGTAGAAGGGGATGCCTTAAACATTGCAAGAAAAGAAGGAAAGCCTAAGCTGTTGCCCCATTGTTATATTATCGATAATTTGAGAGAGAACACGTAGATAGGCTGTCTTCGTATTTGAAATACTAAACATTTCTTTCTCTATCTCTAATAGAAATGTGGTTGATTTTAGCTATGAGAAATACATATCCTAGGGCTTTGAAAACCTTGTGTTTATGCAACTCAGAATTATGTCACTTCTTATTTCTTAAGAACTATAAGTCTACAAAAATGCAAAATAAGTTCTTTGGAGACATCTGTTTAAGCTCTTACTTCTGTCAATAGACACTGTGCCCAATGAGACTAAGAATGCAACTGATTTTACATAGCAACATTGCTGCACATACATGTGCTCATGTAATCTGGACCAATTATCTTCTATTTATCACTAGGTTGTCTCCCGTTTGTCAAAGTTATATCCCAAGGATATGGATGCGCCTACTGACGGGGTTGATGACATGACCAAGCTTGCTTATTTGCATGAGCCAGGAGTGCTGCATAATTTGGAAACTAGATACATGATGAATGAAATATATGTAAGATTACCCCCCACATTCAGTTTGAAATCAGTTAGTGTTCACCATTATGGAAGACAAAAACTTAAACTGCAGCCATGTATGGACATCTCTTTTCTAATAATTTGACATCATGGCAGACTTATACTGGAAATATTCTCATTGCAATCAATCCCTTCCAAAGTCTTTCAAACCTATATGATATTAATGTGATGCAAAGATACAAGGGAGCAATGATTGGAGACTTGGGCCCACATGTTTTTGCTATTGCTGAAGCAGCATATAGGTGGGTTTTACCCTTCTTTTACTTTCAATTTTTCTTTTTTAAATGGTATTTGTATTGCTGACTGGGTGTTTAAATTAGGGAAATGATTAATGAAGACAAAAGCAACTCTATTCTTGTTAGTGGTGAGAGTGGTGCTGGTAAGACAGAAACCACCAAAATGCTTATGAGGTACCTGGCATATTTGGGTGGTCACACTGCATCTGAAGGACGAACTGTTGAAAAACAAGTTCTAGAAGTAAGAAGGTTATCTAATTCTGGAGTATAGTTGCTATTGTTTCTACATGTTTGGTTGTGAGTTGTACTGAGACATATTGTTTAAAGCTGTTTGCATGCTCTTGCTCTTGGCCAAATTAAGAACAACTTAGTGATGCCTGGAAACATAGTGTCATAGACACTTAAAGGACAAGAATGAGGATATTTAAAGAATAATAACGAAGATCAACTATTTTCCTCTCATTAGTCATCATCGAGTGAAAAAACGAAAAAAATGAATTAAAATGTGAAAATATTTTGGTGTAATTAATATCTGTTATCTAATGAATTATTGATTTTTATTTATTATTGCTAATGTTAGTTTATGGCTAATATATACCTTATGCTGCTGTATCATTTGAGAAACATAGATAACATGATTTTTTTAAATAAATTTAACAGTTCATTTCAAGTTGTAGAGATGAAAATAGGAGAAATCACAGGAGAGAATCCTTTTGTATAACTTACACATTGGAGAGTATTATTTATAAAATGAGTCATAAATACAAGAACAAGAATGTGTTACAACTCTATATTATGCTTTTGCACTTGATCTTGTTATAACATTTTGTTTCTTGCTCTTCCAAGACATCAAATTATCATTAATAAAAAGGCAAAACCTGGAAGTGGATCTCATCAGTGGGAGAGCTTGCTCATTCTCCATTAGAATATCCCACAAGACGTGTATGATCGTTGTCTTCATACAAGATTAGGGCTCCCTTAAGATATTTCACGATACAAATCACTACATCCCAATGTCTGTCACAGGGATAATTGAGAAATTGACTTACGATACTAATTGGAAATGGGATATCTAGTTGAATCATTGTGAGGCAATTCAGTTATTGAACTAATCTTCAATACATCCCTAATAGAAGTTTGGTATTGGGATTCATGAGAGTGTCCACAAACTTAGCATTCATCAACCCTGTTTCTGCCAAAATGTCCATTGCATATTATCTTTGTGAAATCACAATCCCATTCTTGGATTGTGCCACTTCTATTCCTAACAATTAGTGTAGTATGCCAAGATCCTTTGTCTGAAAAATGATGGCAATGGCAATGGTGTTGTTTTTCTTGAGTGATTCTATGGTGATCACTGCATGTGATGACACTATTGTTGATGTATGTAATTAAGTAAATGCATCTTGTGGCTAGATAGCACTAGAAGATTAAGTTATTAGCTTCACTTCTAATCATACCAAATATTTTTAACTATAGTTCTGGATTTGCCAAAGCATGCTCAAAGACATTGTTTAAGACCATAGAAGGACTTATGGAGACAACAAACTAGACCAAAAGACTCCCGCTTAGAAATAAACCCAGGAGGTTGCTCTTTGTAAACTTCCATGAGATCATCATGAAGGAAAACATTGTTAGTATTAAGTTGGTAGAAGGGCCGATGGTGAATAGAAACTACGGACAAAAATAATTTGATGAAGGGCATTTTAGCAACAAGAGAGCTAGTATCATGATAAGAAGCCAAAGACCTAAGTATAGCCTTTAGTAACCAAGGGGCCTTGACGCAATCAACCTAACCATCAGAGCCAACCTTTATTATAAAAATTCAGCGATAGCCAACAATAAATTTCCTTGGTGGAATAGGAACTAGGTCCTAAGTACCATTACTCTAAAAGACACACATCCCCATCAATCATAACTTGTCTCTATCTAGGATGAGTATAGGCATCGCCTATGGTCTTAGAGGTAGATACAAAAGACAAACATAATGTAAAGAAGATAAACGATAACAACTTGAAGTGACATTATGTGAAGAAGGATAATGAGTAGAACATATACCCTTTCAAAAAGTAATTGGGAGATAAAGTATTGTAGGCAATGTTGAAGGGGCATGGTAATTGGTTTTATAAGACAGTCAGTCCCATCATTGGTTGGTGGTGGCACAAGATAATGTGTCCGTCGTTGATACACCTATAGGGGACATGTAAGAGGTGGTATCTTTGGAACATGAGAGGGCTTTGGAGGGTGAATGTGCACTAGAATTGATGGGAGAGGACGTGGTAATGTAATTGGGATAAAGTTAGAAGTGGATGGAGTGGACATAAAGTGGGGAATAAACTTAAAGAAGTTAACATATGGAGACCAAATAACAGCATAGAAAGGGATAAGAACATTTATAACGTTTTTGAGATTGAGTGTACCGTGAGAAAATACATTTGTGAGATCTAGGTGAAAGCTTATCAAGCTTAGGGGTAAGATTATGAATATAACACATGGACAGTGGACCTAAAGACTCGAGGAGGTAACAAATGGAGGGATTGGTGAGGGAATAAAATAGAGTGGGGTATTTGGTTATGAAGGACAAATGAAGGCATACAATTGATATGGTCAGAAGAAGTAAAAAAAAAAAATATATTCCCTAGAAACAATGAGGAACATTTCCATGAAGAAAGTTCAAGTATTTCAATAAGGTGTCTATTTTTACTTTTAGCAACCCTATTTGTTGAGGGGTATGAGCACAAGATGCTTGGTGTAGGATGCCATTTGAAGCCATAAAAGTTTGAAATTAGTGAGATAAATATTTACGAGCATTATCACTTTGTAAAGTGTGAATTGGAGCTTCAAATTGATTTTTTATCTCTTGATAGAAAGATTGAACTATTGAAAACTCTAATTGATTTTTCATCAAAATCAACCAAGCACATCAAGAACAATTATCAATAAAAGTGAATTGACATGATTCACAAGAAGGTAGACAATTTGGAAAGAATTGGTACCAGTGGTTGTAACTTGGAAGACTATGATGACCCAACTAAGTGTGATAAGAAGAGAAGGATCCACAAACCAACATGAGCAGAGGTGCTAAGTTAATAAATTCCATGAAATTGACATTTGGAGCCAATTATCCGACTTAAACTTTGGTCCTACAGGACAACAAAATCTTTTAGTAAAAGGCAATCAAGAGAACAAGTTAAATAACTAATCGATAGTAGATTATAAGGAGACCCTTTAACATAGAGGAAATTATCAACTGAGGAAGATGGTAGAAGGTGGATAGTACCAAATCCATAAGATTGTCTGAGACCCATTAGCCAAAGGAATAGAGGGTAGATAACTAGAAGTAGAAAAAGTGGAGAAAAAGGACTTATTACTGATGCTGTGATCAGTAGCACTAGAATTAAGGACCCAAGGACCAAGAGATGTGTGGACTAAGAGACACCAGTAAAGGGATTACCTGTGTGCACAACAAAAATAGTAGGACTGACTGTCTAAAATTCCTTGTACCGTTTGAGGAAGTTTGCAAAGATAGTCAGTTGTGGCTAAACATTGGATATTTGCATACCAGTCGTGGGTCACCTAGGAGAGAGAAAGAGGGAGCAAAAAGGGCAGTGTAGGTAATAGGCAGCATACCAGGGCAGTGGGGGCGACCCAGCAGCTAAAACACTGGCTGAAGACGTGGCCAAATGAGCCACCACATGCAGCAAAGTGAAGGTCGAGAGAGAAAGTGGAGCTTTTGAGGTGTATGGGAGCACATTGTATTATTTTTTGCTGCAAGTTGTCCTCATGATGAACACAGTGGTGGTCTTGTTGGAAAAATCGCTCTCTGGAAAAGTTGCTGGAAAACAGTAGTGAAGAACATGCTGAAAAAAAGGAGGCCTAATGGAAGAAAGGGAAACCAGAAAAGAACACAGTTTCCCAAAATTTTTGGCACTGATGTATAGCTGGTGTGCCAGGTAGACACAAATTAGGGTTTTCTTGTTAGGCTCTAGTTACCATGTTGAGAGGAAAAAATATGAGAAACTACGGGAGAGAATCTGTCTATAACTTACAAGTATCATGATTTCCCCATTTCTAGAATTGCATATAGCTACCCTATTACCCTAATTACATTGATTCAGACACAAGTTCCATATGGATCTGATCTATCTGGACATTCTACAATATTCTTATCGTAACAACTTGATACAAGAAGAATACATAACAGGCAGTTGATCAAGCAAATGAGGCTAATTAGATTAATTTCAAGTGAGAGAATCTGCTCAAATAGACTCACAATTTTTTAGTAATGTCTGGGTTTTGGTTGTGATAAGATCATGAAGTAAATTAGTCCAGCCTCTTGTCCTTTTCACTTTTTGTTTTTCTTAATATTTTGTAATCTCCTTCCCATAATTAATAATATTTTTTATTATATATAAAATTAGAAGCCTTGTATTTTTTTCCTATTAAACAAAATTCTGGTTTTTTGGTTAGTTAATTAGTTCATATTTCATGGTTTATTGCTGGCAAATTGTTGAACTGATCATTCCCCTTAAAGTTTTAAACTGTAATGATGCAGTCAAATCCTGTTCTTGAAGCATTTGGTAATGCAAAAACTGTTAGAAATGACAATTCCAGGTAAGAGATTTCTGGTTATGTTCTATGATGCTTGGTTTTTGATATGTTACATTATGCGTGCGATAAATATATCCTTTTAATACTATATTTCTTTAGCTCCATAATTGCATTTCCATGTGTGTGATTTCTAGTATATGTTTATATTCATATTAGTATCTTGTATAGGTGGAGGTTTTTGAACACTTGACTCAAATTTTCTTCATCTTTTGACTTCATATTAGTATCTTTTGACTTTATATACATACTCAATGCTTTTTATCTTGTCATTAGTTTAATCAGGAAAAAATGTTCTTCATGGAAATGAAAGACAATATTTTTCATTGAAAAATTTTCATCAGGATCTATTTCTTCTTTTCATGTTATTTGTATTCACAGTCAGTAAGAAGTACTGGGCATCATAAAAGTTCTTGTTTATTTATTAGTGATTTCAATAACAAGTAGCAGTTGCATACCTACTTCTTTGTTTTATTTTCTTGCAGCCGTTTTGGAAAATTTGTTGAGATTCAATTTAATAAGCATGGACGAATATCTGGTGCAGCCATTAGAACTTATCTGCTTGAGAAGTCTCGTGTTTGCCAAATCTCAGATCCTGAGCGTAACTATCACTGTTTCTACCTTCTCTGTGCTTCTCCTCCTGAGGTAGGCAAGTCAAAGCTTGATCTTCTATTCACCATTCTTCATGTTGTTTATAATCTTATTGGAAGCATCTTAAATTCGTTTAGGAAAAGGAGAAATATAAGTTGGGAGATCCTAAATCATTTCACTACCTTAATCAATCCAATTGCTACGAATTAGTTGGTGTTAATGCTGCTCAAGAGTATCTGAGTACCAAGAGAGCCATGGATATTGTGGGAATCAGTCTGGAGGAGCAGGTATAATTATAACCTTCGTTAGTGATTCTAATAATTCATTTAGCTGCCTCTCCAAACAAAACTTCCAAGTAAAATTAGTAATATATTTCATTCCTTCCTCCTCTCAGGATGCTATTTTCAGAGTTGTAGCTGCTATTCTTCATCTTGGAAACGTTAAATTTGGAAAATCAGAAGAAACTGATTCATCAGTTCTAGAAGATGAAGAATCCAAGTTTCATCTCCAAACAACAGCAGAACTTCTCATGTATGGCTGGATTTTCACTCTTATCATTTTGCAATATCTTTGTGTTGATATTATTTATGAATTGAATTTAATCATATTTCAGGTGTGATCCTAATGCTTTGGAAGGTGCACTCCGTGAGCGTGTGATGATTACTCCAGAAGAAATCATCAAAAGAAGTCTTGATCCTCTTGGTGCTACAGTTAGCAGGGATGGTTTAGCCAAAACACTATATTCTCGATTATTTGACTGGTAATGTGGTTTTGTCATATACATATATATATATATTGCATTTAAGTATGAATGGTTTGTTATTTCACTATAGAAGGAATAATCAAAGACGTCAGATACAATTATGTGTTTTTGTCATGTCCAGGTTAGTTCAAAAAATTAATATCTCCATTGGACAGGATTCTAGCTCAAAATGTCTCATTGGTGTTCTTGACATATATGGCTTTGAAAGCTTTCAAACAAATAGGTGAGAATAGATTTTTTTTCATGTCATCTTGTTATTGTATGTTTGCATACTCTAATTTAGGAAGAAACATACGAACATGTGCACAACACAAGGTCTCATACAATCCACATTCATATTTGTTAAAATATATGTGCATTTATATGTTTTCACAGTCCTATTGCTCTAAGCTTCTTTACTTTTACTTCATTGTGCTTAGGTAGTTTGAACTTCTTATCCTTAAAATTATCCTTCTCCTTTCAATGCCATTAATGTTTTGAGTTGGAAAAGACATATTTACAAACAAGGTCTCCCTTTAATTTTGGTGCTTTATTAAATAAGATAAATCCATGCTAATTGTAATTCCCTCTCTGTAGTTTTGAGCAGTTTTGTATAAATTTCACAAATGAAAAGCTGCAACAACACTTCAACCAGGTATGAGGTTAGTCTTTCATGTTTGACAACTACAGTTGTGAGATTTTTCTCTTAGCATTCAATCTGATGTCAATAATGTCCTGCAGCATGTGTTTAAGATGGAGCAAGAGGAATACACAAAAGAAGGGATTGACTGGAGCTACTTAGAATTTGTAGATAATCAAGATGTACTGGATCTCATTGAAAAGGTTTCCGCAAACTTTTAGTCTGTGCTTAGAATTTATTAAAGGAACTTGTGAAAGCATACGTTATAGGTTTGCTTTTTTTAGTAATGCTTTTGAAATTCAGAGGGAAACAATTGCAGACCCACATTTCTGATCCAAGGACCATTGCCAAATTTAATACAATGGTTAGCTGCTATATATCAACATAGTTTGATTCCAGTCATTTTAGTTAGCAAAATCTTGGCTCCTTTTGGTGTGCAACTTTGCCTACTTTAAGGGTGTCAAGTTTCACGAAAGCTTAAACTTAGGTAGAGGACCAGAGGCCCAAAAATGGATTTTATATCTCATACATGCCTCTTTACATATGAACCTTATATATAGGTTTGGAGTGTGCAGAACTGCTTAGGCCAATTTTTCTTTTTGCTTAAATTTAACTTGATTATGAAAAACAGGTACACCAAGGATTTAACTCTTGACCACTTGGTCATAGAATCTTTTGAGTTGTTAAGAATCAAATATCCTACAAACATTGTTTTGCATAGGCTAAACAATGGTTTTTATATCTCTGACAAAAGGCATTTCGGCATTCAATATTTAGAGAGATTAAGGGGAATTTCTGAACCTTTGTTTTGCATGGATTCTCCTGTGGCTTTTTATCATGTGTTGTTTTATTTCTTGAGGATTGCTCATCCTCATCTTTATGCATCTGTTCCTTTGAATAAATTCTTCTTTCACTAAAGAAAAATAATGGAAACTGTTTTTGTATGTGTTGACTTTAAAAATCTTATGAACTGTGATAAATACATTTTTTTCTTGATATACAATATCTACTTTTCTAACCACCATAATTTTATGTAGATTACTTAGGCATCTAGCATAGCTCATAAAAACTAGGTTTTCTGTTACATTGCATGAATATGGGTACAATACCGGTACAGGATATGACTATGTGTACAAGATTCAGGATTTTTACAAAATCTAGGATTTGAGTACGTCAATGTAAGTTCTTAAAAAATGTGTATATATAAAAAAAGAATTTAATTTAAACATGACTAAATTTTATAAATGTTAAAAAACACAGATGAGCATAATTTATTATACAAAAGGAGATTAAATTTTTCGACTTTACAAAATTATATCTCATAATAAAAAGCTATAATACATAAATATTCACCAATAAATATTATGACACTTAAGCATGTCTATGATATTACACTTTAACAGTTTTAATCTCATCATTTTCTTGTTCATTGTAACTAAAAAGAATCACTTGTATGACTGATTTGTCAAGAGAAAGAGTAGCAGCTTCAAGAATGTCAACCCCTTCAAGTAGATCCCATTCATCTCCACCAATATTCCACATTTTGCTCTCACTCTCTTAATAACTCTCATTCTTTCTTAAGAGGAGAAGATTTTTGTATGTATAAAAATCATTGTTGTTAAATAGCCGCTATAGCGCTAATGCATGGCGGAATTTCTTGGATCCTTAATTGCGACGTTGTCTGCTATTGTGGCTGCTATCAGTGTTGTGGTTTCAGCATGCATCCTATGACGAGTCTCCAGCCAATTGAATTTTTGAGATAATATTATGCCAATTTTTATGCATTTTATTTTTATTTGCATACAAATTAATTTTTTATTCATATATAATTGATATATATCATATATTTCAACCGTTAAGTGACTTTTGCTATGTGCCCACAGCACTCCGCTATATGATATAGTGGAATATTGGCTTTCTGCCATTTTCTGCAATCCGCAACCGATAACACTGATAAAAATAAAGCTTCATCTCTCTTAGGGTTGAGCCTATTTCTTTTTATTGAATGGATAATGGAATATGTGCCCCAATTTCTATCACAATAAGAAGATTTGGATACGGGCTTGATACACACCCAAAAAGTATCCATTGTACCCAAATTAAGTACCCATTTTTTTTTTTTGGAAAGATATTTTGTACCTAACCGGTACATACACACAAGTATCCAACAAGTATTGGGTATGGGTCTATACCCCGTATGTGTAGAACATGATTTTAGAAGTACCCATGCTTCAAAGTTTTTCTGATAGATTATGCTTTGCAAAGACCTGTCTGTTTGCTAGAAACTTGTCATTAACCTGTTACCATGAGTAAATTACCATTTGAGTGCAAGGTAGTTTACATGACTAATAATTTTGGCACAATCAATCTTATAATTGTTTCTTATTGTAAAAGAGAAACTAGTCAGGTTGAGATATTGTCTGGCACATATTTTACTTATTGTGCCTGCTGCTAGACTCAGTTATCTGGCAGTCTATGTTTACAATTGATGGTGTGTAGTTCTTGTCTTGTTTACACTTTACACTGGTACACATTATTCGTTGCTAATGGACCAGATATGCTTCTATTTGAACAATGGAAGCCTTGAAGTGGTTATCATTTGTCAGTTATGTATTGGAAAGATTCTAGGATCATCATCCATAAGTCATTCTGTGGTCAATATATTTGTGATGAGCTTCTCAAACCATGCTCTTGCCATATGCAGGACTTCTGTTTTGAAATATTTATGGAATATTTGCTTCAGAATTTGCTAAGATTGTATAATCTGAATCTACTTTCAGAATGTCAAAACACTGATACCTAAAAAATATCTTCATTTTCAGAAACCAGGTGGAATCATTGCTCTGCTTGATGAAGCTTGGTATGAAGAAATTTCTTTATTCTTTACTGTGTTTGCATTTATATTTGAATAAGGAGAGAATAATAGAGAAATGGGAGGAGTTTTGTGCTTGCAAGAAATAACTTTATGCAATCTAGAGCTTGCCCAAGTGCTAGTTAAGTTCCATTTCTTTGTCATGCATTATATCTTTGAATAGATTGTTACTGTTTTAGTAAATAGCAGTCTAAGTTTTCTGCTTGTAATGGGATGTGACACATTGATATTTGGCACTATTTCGATTTGATATTCATTCTTATGAATTTGAAGTGAAAGAATGGGTAAGTTTTGGTCTCTTCTTTACTAATAACTTTTTCTGAGAAAAAATGTACATTATTTTATGGTTGTTTCCTGATAATCTCTCCTAATGAAATCATTTTTTTTTTCAAAATTAATAGTACCTTTATTGACATGTTCATTGTCTTCTTGCAGTATGTTTCCTAAGTCAACTCATGAAACATTTTCACAGAAGCTTTACCAGACATTCAAAGACCACAAACGCTTCATCAAACCAAAATTGACACGCTCAGATTTCACTGTTGTTCATTATGCAGGGGAGGTGAGTTTGAGTCTTCAACATTTCTATGCATCTGTTTTCACTGTGAGTTTCTGCTAAAAGTTGTTATTTATCAACTACTTTTCAGGTTCAGTATCAATCTGAGCTATTTTTAGACAAGAACAAAGACTATGTTGTTCCTGAACATCAAGACATGCTAAGTGCTTCTAAATGTTCATTTGTATCTGGCCTTTTCCCTCCACTTTCTGAGGAGTCATCCAAATCTGCTAAGTTTTCTTCTATTGGTTCTCGTTTCAAGGTATCTAAAATATGGTTCTTTACCTTGTCAGAAGGAATTATGTATCTGATAAGCCTTACTGCAATCCAAAGGACAGAAGGTTAATACTATTGTACTTATTTGTGCAGCTACAATTACAACAGTTGATGGATACACTCAATCTGACAGAGCCACACTATATTAGATGTGTGAAGCCAAATAGTCTATTACAACCTTGCATATTTGAAAATTTGAACGTCATCCAACAATTACGATCTGGTGTAAGTAAAATTGGGAATTGAGTTTTACCATATTTGCTTTGAGGGCAGGACTATGGACACGTCCATTGCCTGTTCTCATTCTCAACTAGCTATTTATTTCCTATTTTCTCTCAATTAAGTAGTGGTTTTATTTAGTCAAACCTTAATTAATTGTATTCTTGTTTGTCTATTCATATTTAATGGGGGACAAATAGAAATTGCCATTGAAAATATCGTGAAGAGTGTGATGAATAGGCAATTAGAAGTTCCAATCCAACAGCCGTTTGCTTGCTCTAATTAAACTTACCTCTATAGAATTTTCACCCATTGTTGATATTGTAGGGTGTTCTTGAAGCAGTACGAATTAAATGTGCTGGATTCCCCACTCACTGGACCTTTCATGATTTTTTAACTCGATTAGGCATTCTTGCTCCGGAGGTTCTTCGAGGGAAGTAAGTGCAGCTTAATGCCAATTTTTGCCATGTTCTTTTTACTCAATAGTCTTGATACCATGCCTTCTACTTTGACATGTATTTGGTTTCCAATTTTGAAAATGATCCACATTTATGCAGCTTTGAAGAAAAGGATTCATGTAAAAAGATTTTGGAGAAGATTGGGCTGACAGGTTATCAGGTAGAGCTGGAAATCTAATGATTTTTTTATTATATTTTAAAGGAATGCAAAATTAAAAGAATTTGTTAGCCTTTAACATTAAAGTTGCTGTCATTTGTTTCCCTGAATCTCTTTCTGGTACTTGTCCATTTGACTGGAGGCATGAAATGAAATGTTTAAACCATTCTTGACTTGTGACAAATGATGCATACTCTGACTCATGTTAACCAAATTTTTTTATTGCATGATGCTCTTCTATGTTCAGCTGAACTTTTTGTGATCTGGCTAATTTTGCAGATAGGGGAAACACAAATATTCCTAAGAGCTGGTCAGATGGCTGAATTGGATGCTCGGAGAGCATTCTTGCTCAGCAATTCTGCAACAGTTATCCAAAAGCATACTAAAACTCATTTTAGTCGGAAAACATATATTGCGTTGCTAAAGTCCTCTGTTTTCCTGCAATCCATATGCAGAGGTCAGTTATTTGTCTTTTTTGTATTATGTGAAAGACAAAAAGCTTTTGAATCTGCCTTGGTTGCACAGTGGTGGAGTATCTCTATGGGCAGAAAAGCATGAAGCCTTTCTGTTTGAGATGCACCTTCATTCTATTCAAATTACAAGTCCTTTTTCTTCTATAGTTTTTACAGATTCTTTCGTAGTTTTGAAGCCTAACCACAAAGGGTGGGGTAAGAAATACAATATTGTCATATCATATTTGGAGTGAAACATAAAAGAACCTCAGGTAATGATCTTTGAGAATAAAAAAGAAAGTTAAAATGGACAAATGCACACAAAAACATGAGAAAAGAATCCTCTTCTATCTCTACAGACAATGCTTTTTATTGCAGAAAAATTACCTTCCATCCATTCACAATGTTATCTGTGTGCCCTGTGTTGATTTTCCCTTCTAGCTCTTTTAAAACTCTCTGAAACATAGTATAGTTGACACTGAACGATAAAAAGTGGTATGAAGATCATTTATCTTACGGAAGAATTAAATCACTCCACTTGCAAGAATATGTAAGGATCAATAGCCAATATATGGAACCAATTAAAATAGCACAAACACACAAGAGACAGCCAGATTTTTAATGTAGAAAACTCCCTCAATGTAAGATGTACAAACCATAGGTCATCCAAACCAATGAAAACAACTCCACTATGATCAAAATGGGTACAAAAGTGTCTCAAACAAGTGCAGCTAACAGCTGGCCCATCAACAAAGCAACAAAGCTTTCAATAATGAATGAAGAAGATGCAAAACACCCCAGAAACAGGGTTCCATTCAAGCACAATATCTTCCATTCTGAACAATGAATACCCAATCCAACCATTGAAAATGAGGAATGAGATGTCCTGAACCTATTTGGCAAACTTTCAGCCCAATCGCAATGGTTAACAAATCCACAAATGCAGTTTTACTGTGACTGATCTGTGAATAAGAGACAATGACTTCCACTTCTTTTCTCTCAATGGCAGTTGATAGAATTTTTGAGAAAGTGAACATTAAGTTTTGAGATTGTATTTCTGAAAATGAAAAAATCAATTACAACAGTGAGGGTTCAGCTATATTATATATATTACCTGAGATTCCTAACTGAAATATAGTACAGTCATAATTAACTGATTTGGCTGCAGCTCTTATTACAAAGAGTGATGCTACTCCAATACCCCTCCCACAAGCTCAACAGTGGCCAGAAGTTTCTGAGTCACTCACTTTGAACTTGGGTTGAAGATCTTGAAAGTGTGTACGAGAAAGTGCTTTGGCGAGGATATCTACGTATTGATCTGAAGAGGGGCTAGGGTCATGAGATGAAGAAGGTAAAGTTAATGGACTGCTGACAATAAGGATAGATGCCGGAATAGAGTCAAGTGCATTGGAGGCAAGAGAATGTGAGGGGGAGACACAAAACAGGCCAGTGTAGGGGAACCTATACTAATTGAATTTGACATCTTTGGAAACAAAGAGTTTTCCATCAGGTGAAAGGCACTTGTAACCTTTGTGGGGGGAGGAATACCCCCATGATAGTTTAGTATAGGGAATGTCAAAGTAAGAGAGGAGGAAGGAAGTCTGTTTATGAGATAGACACTTATGAGGAAGGCAAGGCATGGTCCCAAAACATGAAAGGAAGAGAGGCTTGTGACAAAAGAGTGATATCTAACTTGACTATGTGTATTCCGTTCCACTACCCCATTTTGATGATGGGTGTGTGGACAAATGATGTGATGATGAACTTCAATTTGGGTTAGAAAGGAATAAAGCCTTCAAGAGTGACCACCATCAAAATGACCACCATGAAAGTGTGATCTACCTTCACAGCCACCATGTCCACCAGAGGCAGTGTTTGTGTTGTTGAAATCAGCGCATTGATGATTTGAGGATGCATTTTGTGCAACATTGGCCTTTGGTGCTTCCTGAATAGGATGAGGCTTAACATTTACTGAGGCTGATATTCTCTTTCAAAATTTCTCAAGTTGAGCTTCATGTGCTATAAGTAGGGTTGCTACTTCATTAATTGACATTGGATCAAGTCTATTACTGTTTAAGGCTACAACCCACAGTAGATTCATATTCTTCAGGCAAGCCTTCGATTATTACATCAAGGTGTTCCTTTGTTGAAACTGTATCCCCATTGCAGTAAGTGTGTTAACTATGGATTGAATTCAATGAAGATACTTCGAAATTGTTTGGTCTTCAGGCATTGTGCTTCGAAGTTCTGTGCAAAATTGTCATGTCTTTGCATTCATGTGAAAATAGAAGTATAAGTGAATCTTGTCACATAGCACCCAAGTGCTTTTGCATCCAATTACTCAAGCAAGCAAGTTGTGATAAATCAACAATTGCAACCATGAGCCATGCAGTATAGTTTTCAGAGATGCAATTTGCTTCGCAATCTTCAAGAGTGAAACATTTTGGTGGAATTATTGGATTAACAAGTGGTGAAGATGATGCCCCTTGATTACCAGTTTGACTTGTAGACACCTAAGTAGATAGTCATTCGGATCAAGTTTCTCAGAAACATAGTGAGAAAACATAACTAGAGATGTCATCGAAAAAGATGCCATAGTAGAGAGAGATGAAGGATACAACCTCAGCGGTTGAGTATGGATCGATTGATCATCTAGGGTTTGAGCCAAGCGTTGGATACCATGATGGAATTTGAGAGAAAGTGAACATTGTGTTTTGAGATTGTATTTCTGAAAATGAACAAGTCAATTCCTAACTGAACTACAGTATGTTGTAACTAACTTTAGTTATAGTGCTGGGCTGGTTACAACTCTTATTACAGAGAGTGATGCTACTCTAATGGTAGTTATTCACCCTGAAATTGGCTTGTCTCTCATGTGCTCTAATCAGACCCTTCTCCACTTGGGCAGGTGAGACATGGAGTGAGCTTCAACTTTTGGGCCTTTCTCCACATAGGGAGAGAGCCAAGTGTCCAAAAATATCTATTAGTCAATGGAATGCATTAATAATGAAGACTTTTTGGAGTTCAGTTTGCCTGGCATTTGTTTTTTTCATAACTTCATTGTTTGTTCTTAAGTTTCAAAGGGACCCTGAAGCTTAGATTTTAGAAGTTTTTCATAAGCTCTTATTGTTTCAACTTATAGGAGAACTGGCTCGAAGATTGTATTTTCACATGAAGAGGGAAGCAGCTGCAGTCAGAATTCAAAAGTATATGCGTGGAACACTAGCCAGAAAATGGTACACTGAAATAAAGATCTTTGCCATTGTCTTGCAGACAGGTTTTCGAGCAATGGCTGCTTATAATGAATTTAAATATAGAAAGCAAACTAGGGCATCAACTACTATTCAGGTTAGCGCTGTCCTTGTAATGTTGGGTAAATTATGTTTTTAGTCTCTCAAAATATCTCAAATTTCAGGCTTAATCCCTATAAAAGTTTAATATGCTTTTTAGTCTCTACATCTACTATCAAAATATGGGGACTAAAAACACAATTTTTATAGGACCAAATTTTGAGGGACCAAAAACATATTTTATCCTAGTTTTTAAAATGCTTTTCTGTTGCCTGAAATTTTAGGAATTAAAAAAATGCAGTCCTATTGGCGCCGACATAAAGCTCTCTCTGACTATCAGAACCTTAAGAAAGCGTCAATCAGTTCACAAAGCATCAATCGCTCCAGTGATAAACATGAACAGAAGGTTGCATATTTCGATATTTGCACTTAATTATACTTTTGGTCCTCTAATTTGAATGATGTAAAGTTTTGGTCCCTCAAGTTAATTGAGTTCTTCTATTTTTAAAAGTAAGCTAATTTAGTCCCATGTCAAATTTATTTTACCTAACAAATTATTATTTTCTATTCAAATATTTGGAGGGATTATGATGGATTTGGGATATGAAATAATTTTAAGAGTTTAGAAGTAAGAAATTTAGTTAAGAGTTAATAAAATTTGAAGGATTTTACAAGATGTGAGTTTAGGGTTTAAAGAAGGGAAATTTTGAAATTTTTTTATTTTTGGTGAAGTTTGATGTTTTGGTTGGTGAGTTTTGAGTATAAGACAATTTAATTTATTCAAGTTACAAAGATTTTGAGCAGAAAATTGAAAATTTGAGAATTTTAGAAGAAATTTGTTGGGGGACCAAATTTGCTTAACTTTAATAATAGAGTGACTTAATTAGCTCGGAATAATAAAACTTGGAGGACCAAAATTGCACATAATTCAAACTAGAAGGATAGAAAATGCAATTAAGCTTGATATTTTTACTTTGATAATTAATAAATTTCTGTATGTTTTCAATTTTTATATTCCTTGTCTTGATAATTATTAGTATCAGCTAGTCAGCTTTATAAATAGGGGAATGTGTAATTGTTTGAGATATAATTCAAAACTATTGTGGAGCCTTCTCCTAATTGCTTACAGATTTTAGGAGGAGTACTTCCTTTTCTGGAAGAAAAATGCTTAGGAATGTCTTTGGTGCTGTAAATGACAACGAAAACAATGAATACAAAAACACATAAACTACTTTTAGGATGATTATCTTGAAGTTCCTGCTGCTGACATAACAAAATGAACTAGTTTGCCATCATGAAATGCCAGGTTTTGGAGACACCTGTGCAAAATGAAAGTCCTTCTATGGAAGACTCTTCAAATTCTGTCCAAGAAGAATCCTCAATTCCTTTACAAGATGATGAAAGCATTAAAGCTATCAGGGATTCCTCTAGTCCTCTCAAAGACACTGAAATGATTGAGGTTCTTACTGTAGAAATAAAAAACTTGAAGGTAAACACAGTATAACTACTAAAAATATTCCATACTATCATTATTATATCTTAGAATATTTTGGAGTATCGTAGATTATCTCTTAGAGAAGTGGTTTCTATATTTCATTATATGTTTTTCCTTTATTAATTATGATTGGGAGGTTAGTTTTGGTATAAATAAGTCTTAGTTCTCTGTCTTTTAGACTACATCATTACATGCCATATTATATATTCTATTGTTTTCTTTTCCTCCTTCTTTATCTAAATCCATGTAATTTCAATATGATATTAATTAGTGATACCAGCCTCCACGGAATGTCTCATCATTTTTCCTTTGTTGAGTTCTTTAAAATTTAGCACTCTACAGTGATGATCTCATAATCTCCATGATTCTTTTCTTCCCCATTGGTCATGCACAAGGTTCTGGTCACTGAAACCAAACCCTACACAACATCAATTACTAACATTTTTTTTCTTTGTTCTCTTCCATTTAGTATCACTATTTGTTTTCCAATGCCATTATTGTATAGAGAGGGAGAGCAAGAATGGTAAACTTACTTACGTCTTTTCTTGCTGACAATGAGTCCAGCAGTCCACTTGTGATCATACCAATTGTGACTTTTCTTCCCGTTGAAAATCATTCAATCTGGCCGTGCTGCCTCTAGCCTCAGATGCTTTGGCCCCCATCTCTAGTCCCAGTTGTAGTTTGGTCCCAGTTCCTATCTTAAACACTTTGGCTCCCATCTCTAGTCTGAAATGATTATATTTTTATTTAATTTTCTCCTGGTATGCTTCATTTTAACAAGCTTAAAGCTTGGTAAGCTTTAGCTTGTGGGGAGTGTTACTATATACAGGAAATATCTCATAATATAATTATTGTATCTTGGAATATTTTACAGTACCTTAGATGATTTCTTAGGAGTGTTATTCACATTTTAATATAATTTTTTATTTTGTTGCTTATTTAATAGGATTAGGAGTTCATTATGAATATAAATAAGGATTGATGCTTTCTTTTTTTTGGTAACAAATCATTAGACACCGTATATCAATATTTTATTTTGTTATTTAGAGTTTATTTTCCCTTTTCCACCTTTTCGACATAGATCCCTACAATTTCAACAAGCTTCACGTTTTGAAATTTAAAGGAATCTTCAGTTCTATACCTCTATGTTATTGTTCTTATTTTCTAACATTATATACTTGTAAAATAGATAGTTAATGGTAAGAGTTTCTGTATGGAATGATAACTTTTGTTGAATTACAAGAAAATTAACTGTAAAGAGGTGAGAGAGCGATGATGTTCTTTTTGCCATATAACACTTATATTTATTGTAGAGTAGAGAAGATTGCTAAATAATTAGTTTGACGCTAAAGGCGACGAAAATTCTTGGTATGTTAAAGATGAAATGGATGAAAACAATCTATAAATGAGTACTGACTGGAAACTGATACAGTGGGTAATTTGTGTACATATCTGTAGTTTATAATCACGGATAGACCATATTGGATCAAGGATGAACGGTTCAGATCAAAGCATCACTTAAAGAATCACATGGTTGTCACTGTTATAATGATCTGCTGCTTTTATGTCATACATGTCCTATGTACATATGTAAGGTTTTGGCTTATGGTTATAATTATTCAATTCAAAATAACCAAGTTTTATCTAATTATTGCATTCCCAGGTCATGTTGCAGACAGAAAAACAAAGAGGTGATGAATATGAAAGGAAATATGTAGAAGCTCAAGGATCTAGCGAAGAGTTACGCAAAAAGTTAGCAGAAACTGAAAAAAGAGTATATCAGCTTCAGGACTCATTGAACAGGTAGTATTAATATTATCCCCTTGAAGATTCATGTAATCTTGCAATTTTAATTTTCCAATACCAAAATCCATCCATGATGATTAAATCATAGCACCTGATACCAAGAGGAAAATGGATAGAATAAAGAAGATTCATGTAATCTTGCAATTTTAATTTTCCTATACCAAAATCCATCCATGATGGTTAACTCATTGCACATGATACCAAGAGGAAAATGGATTAGAATAAAGGAAGGAGTGAGACAACCCTGGAATAACTGTATGTGTGTTTTCTGTGTACTTTTACTAAGGGATATATTATATTTCAACTGAATATAGAACTTGCATAAACAACTATAAAACCATATGATGGTGCTGAAAGGATCAAAATCATTCTGTCAACATTCACGAACACTCGTAGCAGACATACACACTATTAAGACATGGTGGTTTCAAGTTTAACATATGTTTGATAAGTCATGCATTTCCAACATTATTTTTTATTTAATCCTGTCACTAATTACTTTTTATTGACCTGGCAAACTTATAGGATTGAAATTTTATAGAAATATCTGATGATAACCCATCTTCCAAAATAATTACTACAAACTTGGAATAGAGGGGTCAATAAGTTTTAGATAAATTAAGGCAATAATAGTTAGAGTTTTGAAAGAAATAATTCTAAAATCTGTCTGTTAAAGATGTCAAGTTTGGACAGTTGCAAATTGAAGGGGGGAAAAGTAAGCAAAGCTGTGGAAGAAGAAAAACTTGGCTTCATTCCCCTTTAGGCATCATCCCTAAAATTGAATGCATCACACAACCATGAAACAAATTTCTTAATTAAATAGAACTAAAATAACGGAAGTTACCTCATTAATGTTCCTAAAATTTATCTTCAGCGGTAAGCATGAGGCAAACTGATGCTTAAGAGATGGAAATACTTTTTTGTTCCTTTGTTAATACTTCTGATCTTCACTTCAGGGGATGCTGCTGGATTTCTCCATCAGTATGGCATCCATTTGATGAATATTTCAAAAGCTTCATTTATGTATGTTAGGTAGCCCTGAAGTTGACCTTTGGGAAGAAGATATAGAGTCATCCTAATTTATGAAGTGTTGCTTTTGAACGATCTGCATCTATAACCAAAAAAATTTATGGAATTTATGTAAGTAAGTAATTGTAAATTTTCAGTATTTGTTGGAAGGATTGGAAGCAAATGTCCAATGTACTATACCGTACGAGCCATGGCCAGTCATGTTCAAAAGCCTATTTGGAACAATAAAAAAAATGACCAAGATTTACCACATAACAGAAACCAGTCTTTGTTGGGTCTTAATGGACATTATGGTTCAAAATTCAAAGAATATAACCTGGGGGAAAAACATTAAATAGGGTTTAACTATGGTGACATTCTAAGAAATTGTTTACTTTGTTTGCCATTTATGGACACCACTACGATTTGAACTATACGACTTTTAAAACTGAATTCTATTTTATTAATGCTAGATCTGAATTAGTGTGTATCAGGATGATATCTTCCATGTCAAGTCAAGTTGCCGAGCTGAAGATGATCTTGAGTACTTCATCAAGATTGAGTTCAACTTTTCGACCTATTGCCAGGGTTGACGTTGCTTCCAGTAACTCTGATACTTCATCTACTGACTCCGATTTCCCATTTCCAGCTCCTGCTTCGAATCCTGAACCTCTTTCTTCCCCAGAGTCAAATACTTTCCAACTAGTAGTTCAGGATGTCACTGCAGGGGATGGATCGGGTTAGTCCAACTTTCTCCACAAATTTCAATGTACTAATTATCTTCCCAGCAAACTTGCTTACTGCCTTAGGAGATAAAAAATGTGGTTGTAAGAGGGAGTAAAGCCAATATATATAGATCCTGTTGTGTGTATTATAAATGTAATTTTTTAATTAAGTATAGAGGTACACTTTTTTGAGACCTTGGCAGCCTTTAATCTGGGGTTGCATTGGAATTTCGAAGATAAGGTAGTGGTAGCAGCGTAGTAGGATTTAGTTGCTTCCTATAATAATGCAATTATATGCATCTAGGATGATATTAGGAATTGGAATAATAGTAAGAACATGGCTTATATTTGAATTTTCTTGTTTGAATTGTCCTTTTGTTATATATGAAAAGACGAAAATAAGATGAGTCTGACAGTATCATTTTTCCTTTTATTCATGATTGCATTTTCAGGATCTGAAACTGGAAAGGAGGGTTCATTTGATGATTTCTTCTAGTAAAATTTGTATTTCGTATCAGTCTTAAATTTTCATTTCATTTGTCTCTGACTCTGGGGAAACAAGGAGGAAAAACAGAAAGATATGGAGGTGGCATCGGTTATGCATGTTAACTCCTGCCACATACTCTAAAAAAATTGTAGATACACATTTTGTCTCAGGATCCTGTAGATCAGTAAGGTAGAGGTAGCAAAAGTGTCAATCTACGATGACCCCTTTGATCAGTGTTTCACCTTGTTGACATCCCTTTTGAATTCTATATTGTTTGATGTCAAATGACACATAGAGTGGCAATTTTGTACATAACATCTTTCCAGAGGTTTTTCTTGTTTTCTGGCATTATGGTTCTCATGCTTGACACTTCGTCTTCCAGATATCATTTGCCTACAGCTTCGGCCACTGAATTGCATATTGCCTAGGGCTTGACGATGGTAAATCTTTCCGAGCATTTCGATGTTTCTAACTTCTAACAATTACGTAATTTTGAGATGCTTTTCGAACTTAAGACAATTAAGCTGCCCTGCCACTATTGTTAGCTCATTCCTATTCCTTCCATTTGTTTTTGGTTAGGTGAGCTCACTAGGGTCTGGGAATGTCTTAGCCTCAAAAAATGCTTACAGAATTATGCATCGATTATTCATTAACGTAGCTTTTTACATCGGTAACTAGGAAAATAAAAATTGAATTTATGAGTATTTATTTGATCTCGATCTGATTTTGACAAAAAAGTTTGTTTTGACTGAAGGCGGAATCAGATTAGGATAAGAAACTGTCTGTCTTGCATTCTCATCCGTCCTGTCATATGTATTTTTAATTATTAATTAAAACAATATTTATTTTATATATAAATTTATTATTATATATTAAGTATTATATATAATATAATCATTAATTAAGTAATTATATAATTATGATCATATTTTATCTTTTATAATTATT
>JAMLFT010002159.1:0-26897 GCA_026544285.1 Pachyrhizus erosus | reverse complement strand
TTAAAATAAAATATATTTGACAAAAATAGAATTAAAATAATTTTTAATTTAATTTTAAAATATTTTTATATTTATTTTTAAAATAAATATAAGTTTAGTTTTTAATTTTAAAATTTATTTTCAAAACATGAAACTTATAAGCGCTGCCCACACCCTCAGAATTTATTTTCTTTTAAAATTCAGGAACTTATTCCATTGTGAAACTTTATTTAGCATAATATTAGAATGGTAATAATCTCATTATCTACAATCTAATGCACTACAAACATTTGAGTACATAAAAAAGATAATTAAAATTTTCAACAAGCTCAATAGTAAAGGGTTATTTATTGAACAATTTTTTGTCATACTACCAAATCAAAACAGTAATACAGCAACAATAGTATTACAGCCAAACCAAAACACCACCCCTGCCCTATACCTATAAACCAAACCAAAAACGAAAGCAAAAGAACAACACAAAAAGTACAATGCATTTTATATAGTCATTAAATCTAAATGTTTTCTAAATATTGAATGACTTCCTGAACTAAAAAAGGATCACAGCTCAACTGAATTAGTATGCCACCTTCGTTACATAATTTGTCTTTCTTCATATGAGGAATTTTGTACTTGTTTTATCCCTTAACCTTCATTATTTAAACCATGCAAGATTGAATAGTGAGGAAAATTTTATTCGATTGAACTGTAGAGAATGCATCGAATGACTTTTCTACTACCAAAATAAGATCATCAATTAACTTCGTTGCCTCTTTTTGTTGTGAAGACTGTATGGCGTTGACAAATCCTATATATAACACATTTAGGTCGGGCGAATTTGGAGGTTGACAAGTCAAACGAATGTCAAATCTACCTTCACTTGTTGCTCCACAAAAGTCTGGATCATCTTGAGAAACATGACACCTTACATTATCCTGTTGTATGAAATTTGGCTTCCCTACATCTTCCTTTGGCCATACATTTTTTATGGCTGGTAAAACTATCAATCAAGAACCTCTTATTCACTTATTTTGTCATAGAAGTTATTGGTTTTTTTCCTTTCTCTCCACCACTTGATTCACACTAGTTCTTCTTGCTGGTTGATCAATTACAAAAGGAAACACACCAATCTTCCCTAAGAAAATCTCATTTCCTTCGCTGTCAAACCTGGGTCTAGCAACAGCAACTAAAAGCATAATCTTAGCTATAAAATTTTTGCTTTTGCATGTTTTATGTGGCTCATCCTCATCCGCGTACAAGTAATAATTTGTGGAATTTTTTGTAATGTAGAACCATTTCTCATCAATTAAGAAAATATTGTCCATGGATTTAAACTTTGGATCATTAGGCAAACTACTATCATCAAACATTGACAAGCAGAACCTTAAGCGAGCAATCATGTTCTCTTCTTTTAAATATGGCTTAAGTGCGTTGGAATTCTGTTGTATAATTCCCGCCTTTTACAATCACATCAATCAGGGCAGATACAAGTATATTTGAAGGATGTATATGTATCACTTCACTTTTAAAAATTATATATAAATATTTTAAATATATATATTTTGCTCCTTTTAATGTTATATATTTAAACTTATTAACACTAATTTTTTATTTTTTATAATAATAATAGTTAATTTTTATTTTTTAATAAATTATCCCTTAGATTCTAGATCCGCCACTGATATCAATGATGTCTTGTTAATCTTCAAAGCATGAGATAGACATCAAAGGGTTGTCCTCTTTCATAGTGGAACTTCACGTAGTCTCTAACTGAACACTTTTTCTTCCACATGTCTTTGTTTTTTTGTGAGAAACGTCACTCATTTAGTTAAATTGATTCCAAATGCAGTATACGACACTTCTTTCCACGTCGAACAATGATGTTATTTGTACTACTGACTTAGATTTTAGATTCCCATCTTCACTTGACTGTAGCAATAACTTACATATAACTTCCCTTTTGATCATTTGTTAGGAAGACATGTTTTTTGCGACTTGATTCACCTGTAACTATGTCTGCACAAATAAATAAAACAGGATATGAGTATAAGAATTGGACAAGCTAGCTCGTCATGTCTTAACAAATAAAATAAAGAAGTTCTCTATATGGGTGTGTAGGAATTTTTCTGCTGTATACATAATCCTGGTGCATGTCTTGGTGTACTATCAATTTTGGTTATTGAAGGATTTCTAGAACTGTTGCTAGGCTGAAGAAAGATTTTTGGCAATTTGTTGCATTTGAAGATAACCATGACAATGGATTCACAACAAACAATAGGTTTCAAATCCCAACTTGAATGAATGGTGGACTTTGGAGTTAACTCTTAATCAACATCATTTTCTTTTGTAGTTAGAATTGGTGGGCCAAGCAATGCACATGACAGTAGCTTTCTCTAGTGTGTGTAAATGTGATAGATGATGCTAACGTTTCCTCATGTACCAAAGATTTGTCAAATTCATCAGGTGCTGGCACTGGTGCTAACACATGTTGATATTCCTCAGGTTCTAATGCTTCGCCAACTTCTTCCAGTGCTAATGCCTCTTCATATTCTCCACGTTCCAACACTTCATCAACTTCCTCAGCTTCTTTAAGTGACACAGTTTTCTGAGCTTCCTTAGGCCACAACGCTGCCACTGTTTAAGTTTATTTCTATTGGCATGTTGTGAACAACATCAAAACAGAGCTTATTTTTTCTGTTCTTCCCGTGAAGCCACTTCTTATTTACGCTGATGTGAATGAAGGTGGAAAGTGATGGTCCTGTTACTAATCTTTTGATAACTTTCTAATCTTTTAAAAAATTGGTGGGAGATCATCATTTTAAACAATTTTCTGAATGAAAATTTTAAATTAAGTTTTAGAGGAAATTAGTAATTTTGGAATTTAAAAAGTAAGTATAGTATTTATTGTTAATCATTAGATTCTAAGAATTGACATTAAATATGACAATCGTTTTAAGTATTTGAGCTTAAGGGTATTTAAAAAAAAAATCAATTTTTAGTCATATTAATTAAAAGTAACTAATTTAACCACCCTCCTTGATCTTGCTGATTTGTAACTTTTGAGATTCACATGCTTTGTGTGTTATATTTATCCATTCAAATTTATAACTAATTGCATCACTAATAAAATGGATTTCTTTTGTCCAATCAATATATTGTCCTTTCTAATCTCGACTACTTCTCGATATTGTATTTATTATCCATCACTTTAGTATATAATATTAAAAATTAGCTCAATATCCATTACATTCAAATTCCTTGAAGCACGACTCCATAATATATTATGCTTCTTAAATTTACGATAATTCCGATAAACCTTTTGATCCACAAGAAACCTTTTAATTTAGAGATAAATATAAAAAAGATAAAAAAAAGTTAAGGCAAAATTTTAAAAATATCATTCTTGAAGAAAAGCACTTAAAAACACTTCAATTTAGCTCTTAAAAATTCTTCTCAATTAATATAACTATTAGAAAATATATACAGAGAAATCACTTAACTTAAATATCACGTGTTTGCAATAAAAAAATTAAGGAAATAACCAGAAAGTACAGTTTTTTATTTATTTAGTGGGTAAGTAATTTTTTTTATAAAGTGGGTAAGTAAAATTTGAAGCATAAGAAAGGAAAGTTCGATGAATTCCTTGATATAGATCAATGTATTTTGTTCTGAATTATCCAAAGTTTCAAGGAAATTACTTTTGAGCCAACGCTAATAATTTGGCCGACAAAATTATTTTAGCCACAAATTGTGTATTCTGGACAGAAATGATTGATGTGAATAATTCAAAATCACATCCTATAATAGCATGTTTGGCGAATTACCATTTCGATATTTTTTTTAAACTACGAAAAAGTTAGACAATATAATTTTTAAACATATATTTTAAATTTAAAATTTAATTTGACCAATATTCAGTCATACATTTTATGTTTTAACTAAAAATCATTT
Source organism: Pachyrhizus erosus (assembly GCA_026544285.1). Classification (NCBI taxonomy): domain Eukaryota; kingdom Viridiplantae; phylum Streptophyta; class Magnoliopsida; order Fabales; family Fabaceae; genus Pachyrhizus; species Pachyrhizus erosus. The sequence continues at coordinate 22,967 of JAMLFT010002159.1, read as the reverse complement.
AAAGTTTTATTTGTATAAGATAAAAACGAATGAAAATGAACGAGTAAAAAGATGTAAAAAAATATTTTATTTTAAAGATAAATACAAATAAAAAAGTAAACAGCTGATATTTTTTTTTCTATATTTTTTTTTCTCTCCTTAAGTTGTTTTTTTGGTATTGTCTCTCCTCAAAGTTTTTTTTATTTAATGAAAATGAGTACAAAAATGTACAAATAAAAATAAAATAAAAGAAAGAATAAAGATAAATATGAAAATTTTAAAATTTAGTTTATCTTAATTAAAAAATAAACAGAAAAATAGTTATTATTTTGTCCAAGCTAAAGATATTTTTTATTCAAATGGATTAAAATTATTATAAACAACAAAATTTATTTTAAAATATTTAATACAATTATATACTCAAGAGATAAAATTGTGATAATTAACTATATTAAACTAAATCTATTTTTATTGATTCGCATATATAGCGATAAGAAAAAAATAATGTTATGATTTTTATTTTTTTATTTGGACTATTTTTCATATTTTCTTTTTTTAAATTAATTTTTTTATAGGTTATTGTTTTTATTGACCAATAAAAAACATTAAAATTAATAATAAATTATTAAATTGTCAAAAGAAATCACAAATTTTAGTGAAAAAAATAAAAAATTGTTGCAATTGTAAAAAATGGACTAATTTAAAAAATTCAAATAAAAAATAAATTAAAAAATTAGAGTACTAAATTTATGCACGTTACTTTTTAAAAAAAAAAATACTTTGTTAAATTTTATTTTTCTCTCATGACTCCTTTTAATTAAATAAAAATATTTTTTCTTTTTTATCGAAAGAATAATTTTTCCTTTTTGTTTGTTTGTTTTTTATTCTATTCCCTCTTCCAAAACCTCCAACAGCACAAGAATCGTGCACAATGCATATTTTGCTCAAGCATACAAAATTGAAAATTTTCTATGCGTGTTTTCATGATTTTTTTAGTGAAAAAAGTACACTAAATATGCACGGACACGTGACCGACACGAAAATTACACCTACAGAATCATCTCATCATAACAACGGAACTGCGTTACATAATCCCCTGTTAAAAATAACTTTTACATAATTATTTAAATCACATTATTAGCGTAGAGCAAATACAACAGTAAAAGTGTGCAACAATATGGCTTAATTAAGTGCATGTTTGGTTTTTTATTTTAATTAGTCACTCCATCACAGTAGAACCTATAATTTGTACTTTACTAGTTTTTACGTTACTTCAACTCACGCTAACTTGTTACTAAAAGTTGCGGTGACATTCACATTGTATTTTGTTGTAAGGAAAAAAAAAAAAAAAGAAAAAAGGTGAAAAATAAAATAAAGAGAAATAATTTTTTAAATAATTGATTATTTAAAAAGTAGATAAAATAATTTTTTGAGTAAATCAAATTTTGTATTAGTTTTTTTAGAGAGTTCTAAGTTCTATTAATATTGTATTTCACTAAAAAGATTACGTGGTAAATGACTCAAAACGTAATGCTGTGTTTAAACTTAAAAAATAAAACAGAAAAATTAGGAAAAATATAAAATATAAAATAAGATAAAGTGGGTGGGTTTCTTTTTTTTTTAATTTTTTTTGTATAAATAATAACTATTGACATTTATGTCTGTGTAACATAACAAAATATAATTAAACCGAAGGCTATAGTAGTTTTTATTACATAATTCCAAATTCTTCCTTATTTTCTCAATAAATTGACATAGTATACCTTCTTTCCATTCTCTTTCAGAGCTGATAGAATTTCAACTATTTAAAACAAATCATTTGTCTCAGTGTGTTTTATTTTATATGAAACATGCACATTATTGTTTAAAATCACATCAAACAGTGAAAACAAATGTAAAAATTACAAACAATTATTTCTGTTATGACACCTCTCATGTAGTGTTTGTTTTAAGATGTAATATCACATTTTTAAAAAATCATATTTTAGAAAATATCATGTTTAAAAATATTATTTTATTAAACATATCTGCTTGACATTTTGTAATATCAGAAAAAAATATTTATGATAATATAAAAAACAACTACTATTTTTTTGATAATATAAATATCCATCATTTATCGTGAAAATAAAATATAATAAATAAAAATATTTTATATTTTTTAAAATCAATCGTATTAAAATAATTTAATTTAGTTGATTGAGAAGAACATGTATATTGTTGTAAATCTCTTAATATTGAAATTTATTTTTTTTATAATTTTTTTCTTTAAAACTTACTTCAAACAAAAAAAAATATAATTTCAAATTTATTTTCTTGAAAATAAATTTAAATACCTTGAAATAAACACAACCTTTAAAATGAAATGCAAACCGAAAAAAAAAAAGGTTTTCACTCTTTGCAATTCTCCCGTCATGCATTCCAAACAGTAAATTTAGGTAACAAAAACTTTATTGTTTTTAATGAATAGACACAATTGTCTTATTTGTCTCTAACAAATCACTAATATAAAATCTATATCTATACACTTCTTAATTGATCTCATTTATTTTTACTATTCATTTATTTATAATTTTCGGTATTGATTGAGGATATAAGTTTATTTTGATATAAAACTTTAATTAAAAGTATTGACAATATAATCTTTTTTATACTATAACTCAAACATTAACTATCACGCATATATATATATATATATATATATATATAGATTTAATTTCTAAAATAGTTATTTTAAAAAAAATATTTATGACAATTTTTTATTAGTAGTGAATATAATTTATTTTACAAACTCTTTATATTAACTATAATTATAAATATGTAGCTATAGTTGTAGATATATATGAAATAATTGTTTAATAAATAATACATGTATTATCTTAAAAAATAACTCAACTAATAAAATATTATTTTTATAAATTATATAAATATATTTTTTTATATAATATTAATTCAATAATTTAAAACTTATTTTTTAAATAATTAATTAAATTATATTTTTTTATTTGATATTAAAATTTATAAAATAATTGTTACATAAGGAGAATGACGCATAATTATACATTTTTGTAAAATAAAAAATTAAATTTATAATATACAAATAAATCACGAAAAGTCATATTTTTTTACAGTACGATAATTCAAAATTAGAAAACAATATAAAAAACTTAAATTAATAATGCATATAAATTAATTGTTTCACCAATTAAACTAATTAGATAGTTCAAAACTTAATTTCGTTAAATAATTAATTAAATATACTGATCTAATTTGATATTAAATTTTATAAAATAATTGTCACCCAAGGAGAATGCCACATGCATTTGCATATACATTCTGTAAAATAAAAGCTTAAATTGATGATATACACGAAAAGTTATATTTTTTAATAGTATGATAATACTTAATTAGAAAACAATATAAAAACTTACATTAATATTGCATTTAAATTAATTGTTTCACCAACCAAACGATACAAGTTTACAACTTTCATATTCGATGAATCGAACTAATGAAGTTTTTTTAAAGGAAATTATATTTTTTCATATAAATTTTTTTCCCATGTAATTTAAAAAATATTATTTAAAACAATTTATTAATGTGTTACTTAAGTAAAATAGTTTGTTCTAAGGCTTAAATATTTATTGGTAGCTGAAATTTCAAAAAGAAGAGATGGTGCTTCGATATTGGATAGAGAAAGATATTGAGTTTAAAAAGTATTTATAAAAGTTTTGCATTTACTTCATTTTAGGGAGATAAGTCAAAATAAGTAAATCTAAATACTCTATAAATATTTTTAATTTAAATAACTTCCTATTTTGAATTGAACCACATCCCTTTTTCCTAATTTATCTAAAGAAAACGCACCTTTATTGTAAAAAATTTGGAGTTCTCCGATAATATATATTCCATTGATTTCAAGAATGACTTTGTTTTTTATTTTTCAAAAATAAAAATAAGAAAAATTTATTAAAATTTAAATATTAAATAAGAAAACAGATATTGCAGAAATACCAAAACTTTGTTCGAGTAAATGATACGCAAAGTTGCAACGTGCTTGCTAGTTCAACTTGTTGTGTAGATAGGGGCAAAAAAAATAAAAAAATTTATCGTAAAGATATTTTTTTTTCCTTAGAAACAGAAAGCAAATGATTTTTTTTTTTTCTTATTAAACTTAAAAGGCAGATTCAGATCCTTTCAGCACAAAAGCAAAATAGAACTACAGAATAATAGAAGATGATTATTTTATTAATTGGCGCGGAGTTTTAAAGTGGTCACAATAATTACGCGTAATTCGAAACATACGAGAAATGAAAAAAATCCCCAAAAGTTAAAACAAATAAAGGAAAGAGCCAATTGGAAGAAAGGAAAAGTGCAGATGGGTGGGTCCCACTGGTTCGAGTCCGATTCGTGTGGCTAAGGAAGCCAAACCAAATCAACGCCAAGCTACTCCTTCCCAACTACACTGCATCAAAAAATCAGCGGTCAGATTTTTCCCATACACATGGGACCCACGTACGACGTACATCTGACCGTTTATTTTAGGGACCCACGTACGACGTACACACTTTTCCTTCTTCAGTCTTTTCTTTGTCTTTCATTTTTCTTCATATTTTATTTCTCTACTTCTTAAGTCTCAACTCGTAGGTTCTCAGTTTGGCCGACTTAGCTCTTCTTCTGTGTTCTGAATTTTGAAGGTATCTTCCACTATTTCCGGTTTTTCAGTTAGTTTCTTCTTCGAATTTGTTGTGTGATTGTTTGATGAATTCCGTGGAAATCCGGTTTACTACTTTGTAGGTTTATTTTCGTTGAATTCAATTACACTGAAATTGTTTCAATTTTGAGTTGAAACCAAAAGATGCAGTTAATTATCTATATTCGATAATACAGTAGTGATTTCTGTATCAGGTTGGTGAGAATTGGACTTTGCCTTCTTCGTGTGATGATGTTGAGTTCTGAATCTTATGATCTAGTTTTGCTCATTTGTCTGTATCTGCATGCGATGGGTTTTTACTTATTGCTAATTTCTGGTTCTGGAAATCTAGGTTTTGAGCACCTGTACGGATAGATAATGTGAGGTAAAAAAAAAAACTAAAATAGCAGTGTGTTGTGCCGGAGAAAGTCAATCAATCCATCAATCATGATGCCTCAGCCTGATGATATTGCTGCACAAGCATGTCATGATGGTGAGAGGGTTGAAGCTCAACCAATGCATAGGAACCGATCGGCGTGGATGGCTCATTGGACGCAAACAAGTTATAAATCAGCAACCCCTGCTTGCAATCGTGTAAAGATTGATTGTGAGGTGAAAGAAGAAAAAGAAGACAGCGGTGCTGAGCAGGAAGATTTACTTGGTGGGTCAGATAGTTCTGCGCATGCTGGAGCAGTTGGAGAAGCAGCTAGGGCCACATGTATGACCTTCACCGATGAGGTAGACAATGAAAAATCGAAGAAAGCAAACTTTGATTCTAAATCATTTCCTACATTGAAATTTTCTCAGAAGTTAGATGGAAGATTGCGTCTACAAAGGGAACAGCAAGGTGTTAACCACGGGGAAGATGCAAAATCTGAAACTGAACCCTGCTCTGGAGATGACAACTGTCATCAGGTCACCAACTTCCTTGACCTTCCGGCACTGGGCAGGCGTCAGCCCCATGTTTCTCTCAGCAGAGCTGGTACTTCAGGAGCAGGCTTACCATCAACATCTGCACATGCTCCTCCTAAAATAGAAACTCTTGTAAAAGAGTGTCAGGTATTGTCTGAAGAAGTTTTACCGACAGCTATGCTGATGAAATCTTCATGGGATGTTGAACAGAAAAACCTAGCTGTATCGACATCACTATGGAATGATTTTGTAAAATCAGCTTCTGACATAGTGCCAAATGGACGTGACAAAGGGAAAACTGTGATGCCCCAATTCACGCATGAACCATTTGAAATTTGTCAATCAAGCTACAATTTAGCAGCATCCAGAGGTAGATTCACAAGTACCAAGTATCATACCTTTTCGTCTCTTTTAATTAGCGAGAAGAAAATGAGTAGCCTCTTTGATCCTCCAACATCTTTTTCAAGATGGATGCACGGTGATATTGCTCATCTACCGCATAATTCCATGGCTGGTAGTGATGATAAATTATATTTTATTCGTGGTCAGCACCATGAGATTGAAAAATATGTTGCTAATCCAAGTATTACATGCCAGACTGGATCCTCAGAGTCAGCTAAACCACAAAACTTTTATGGACTAAACTCTTTGGTATCGCAAATGCCTTGTTCTATTCATGATGTGGGGTCTATGAAGATATATACCAGTATAGATTCAGTTGAAGAATCGTCAAGAGGTCGTCCCAAAATTTCCCAGACCACTCACCATTTTCTAATGTCGAAAAAGACTGATGTTAAATTCTCTGACAGAGGTCAGTTGTTTAGAGAGCCAATAGCACCTATCAAATTCAAGAGAAATGCTTTCAATGAGATCCTTGATTTCTCTCCACCCACAAGTGGCCATGCTCTGGAAGGTCTGAAGCTGGAAGCTCTAGGCAGCTCCATAAAGAGTGAAGGAAAGGAAAATGTCCAAGATTTCAAATATCCAACATGCCTGAAGAATGAATCATCTGCTGAAACAGATACTATGGACATCGACGCGATACATAAGAATAATCTTCCTGGTATGTATGCACACTCTTGAAGGATACACCGTATCATGCTTTACTTCAAGGCTTCATTTAATTTTTTTTTCCAGATAGTCTTAGTTTGATTAATTACTTGCATAATGTTCAATTTTCAACATTTTCAGTTAACTTTAATCCTAGTTTTAGTTTTTGGAGGACGATGTTGTCTGCAATTTGGTGCCTTTAATTTGTTTTCTGGCTAAACTGATGGTTTTTTCTGTTGTCTGTTGTAGGTGATGTTCCATCACAAACAATTAAGGTAATGTTTCTAAATTCTAATGTTTGACCTTCTTGATAACATGGCATTTAATTTTTAATCACCACTTTCTTTCTCAAGCATTTAGATAATTTTAATTGTGACCTGGTTTTTGAAACTTTTTTTTTATAAAGTATGCTTTTGGTCCTTAAAAAAATTTAAAATGTTGATTTTAATTCTTGTAAAAATTTAATAAGTTTTTAATTCTTGCATTTATGAAAAGTGACGTGGTTTCACTCTTACACATATTTTTGAATAAACTTAGGGTTTAAAAACGTATTAAATTTTTACAAAGACTAAAACTAACATACTAAAATTTTTGAGAGACCAAAAATATACTGTATCCTTTTTTTTTATTTGATTGTGTTCGTAATTGAGACCTAATACAACGTAGTCTGGCTTATGGGAAAACTAAGAATATCATTCATTTATACATTCACATTGATTTTGATGAATGCTGAACGGCGTCATATAGAGAAGCAGATAATTTGAGTGGCACTGTTTCTTCACTCCCAGACTTTGGATACACATGCGCACACATGTACCCATACACACTTATAGTGCCTTTGTTTGCATTTGTAATTGGTTTTTAAATTTAATAAACACGTGCCTTGTGAAATTGATTCTATATTAAACTTTGAGAGGCTAATTAGGTAGGAGTTGTCAAATTTTGAATGTTGTAGTGCTCCAAAGATAGTCAAAACTCGCTTACTTCTCAACGTGCAACCATTTCTGCTAGAGAGAAAACCATAGCAAAATCAGTGAATACAGCAATACCAGATATAAACCAAGAGCCTCATGAGCTTCTCACCGAGGAAAGTCCTGTTGTTGACAGGGAGACTAGCACATCAAGAACCCACAGCCTTGATTTGGATCACTTTCTTTCTCATGCGGATGAGCATGCAAGGTCAAATTCTGGCAATATTTCTTTGGAATCAGATCCTAGCAGCAGATGGGTCAAACGACTCAAGTTGTGCAAATTGGGCTCTGCTCATGGTACTGAGAGTACAAAAATTGGAGAAACTTCTTCACACGAAAAAGGTAACAATATATTTGGCCAAATTATGATAGATAGCAAAACTAGTTTGGAACCCAAAATGGTACATCATGCTGAAGGACGGATAGTACCGGGTCTCCCTGCAACAGTATCAACAAATGGCAAGTCCTCTTTTACTGAAGCGAAGAAAACTGTAGAAATTACCCTTTCACATCCCTGGATTCAGAGATGGAGTCATAATCGTGCTGCATCTTCCCAAAAGAGACATGAATTAGGGGAGCTTCGTGAACCAAGGTCTTCAAATTCTGTGCTAGTAGAGATTCAAAAGAAACAGTTTCCAAGCATTGCTGCCATGGCCCTGATGGGAAAGGCAATGAACACTTTGAATCCCTCTGAGCTTATGAAAAAGGGACCTGTGATAGTTTGGAATATGAAGGGTTTTTGAAACTGTTGGCCATTGAAGATATAAATTTCTTATGAAGTTTATGGTGGGAGATTCTCAGAATTAGTTTGAGAGGAATACATGATATGGCATTATGGCTGCTTACTTCTGTACCCGAAGTCGTGCGGAGAAGTTAGAAATGCTCTCGGGCCATGTGTATGCCACAATCATGTTGAATAGTTGCTTATCCTGTTGTCCTCAGATTTGGCTTAATCGAAACAAAATATAAGCGGTGCATGCATCTGAAGAAGTCATGTATCAGTGCGTGCATTTTTTCTATGTAATGTGTATACTTAGTATGCAGTAACTCAGGATGGGAGAAATGTCTCAGGAGGGGGTTGAATCCTGTCTTACCACCCAAGTCATATTGCCAAGTTAAGCATATATTAACAGCGTTAATCTTAAGGTTTGATGGAATATCATGTTGAAGGAGTTTCATATACGATTAAGCACCTTTTGGGATGAATTTTTCATTCGTGAACAATAGCTTCCGAAATGTGATGATGTTCTGCTACTTTTTGAGCCAAAAGTTATTTAAGATTAATCGCTTTTGTCTCAACACATAAAACATGTATGATTCTCGAGGTATAAAAAGCATATCTATTTTTTTGTTTTTTAAGGATAAGCATGTCGAATTTTTAATAGAAGTATGAAGAAGCATGCATGATTTACTTACCATTGTCTAGGAAGGACCAAGTAAAGGTTACAACTTAAAAGAACAAAGTATCCCTATTCCCAAAGTAGATAACTATGAAATAGAAAGACACAAAAGGCAATGGAAGGAAAAGATGGGAACATTTGTTTGCCGAATCTGAGGAATTTGGTCCAGGATAGAAAAAGCCATTCACACGCCAATTGAATATAATTGGCATATGCTTCCGTCTTTTTCGTACAAAGTACGAATTGCATCCCTATAGTGTCCCGACAAACCTAGGATAGAGCGACACCGGCTATGAATCAAAAGAATCATAAGCGTCTTCATACGAGTATCCGTTTTTTAAAACAATAAAAATTGCTAAGAATATGAACATGCCGTGTGAAATTTAATCCTGGCTATTGAATTGATGTTTGTGTGATCAAAGACAGAGAATCAATCTTCACTCATTTCTGATAATTGCTGTTAAGGCTTGAAGTGACGGTGTTTTTCTGACAAGTGAGAACTCATTTTTCGAAATATTCATTACGCGATTTACGCACACTAATAATTTAGAAAAATGTTTCTTGAACACCCCATATGTTAATATACACTGACAGAAAAAATAAAATATAAAAAATATAATAAATATATGTGTGATAAGAAAGAAGTATAAAAATAAATAAAAAATATTAATGTCTAAAATATTAGAACGTGAAAATGTTACTGTTCATCGACTTATCGGACAAAACAATATTATTACTATTATTTTTTTTAATAAGATTTAGCTCTTTAATAAGATTTTAAATTTCGACTCAATGATTTGTATAATAGATTTTACTAAATATCAACACATAATCAAGCACCTAAATTTTATCTTAACCTCACCAAATTACTCATCTTAAGTTTTATCCTATACTAGATACCAATTTACTCAACTACTAGCCTATTCTATTGCTATTTTGCAGCTCTCAACTCCACAAAAAAAACTTCTACGTGTCAATCTTAGGTAGTCAATTGCCCTGGTCTTAATACGTGGCATTTTTCAAACGATTCCCAAAGTATGCAACCTTCCAACCTGACACGCAACTGTGCTTGTGCAAGTTTCTTATTACACATTGCTAACAGTTCTATTTTCACAAGTTTTTTTTTTTTTTTTAATTTGTCAGCTATTATTTAAAAGCTGTAGCTCAATGTGGAGAGGAAGAGAACAATGTATGAAGCCCTCAAATTCTTTTGTTTTGTGCCATTAAACTCATCATCCAGGTAACAGTAATACACTAATACACTAATACTTTAGTGATACTAAAGGAGAAAACAGTTTGGCAGTTCACATCTAGCTTTTCATTTTATTTACGTTATGCATCTCGATTTCATACATTATTTATTCATTCTATTTGTACACGAAGTGGGAGAGCCTTCTATTTTGCATATTTAGCAAAAGGGGGTGCTGATTTCTCAATTGGACCTTGTGTCCCTAAGGACCGTACAAGTTTTGGAATGCTTCTTCGAGCTACTTCCGGCCACCAGTCCATGAAATAAGTACTTTCCACCCATTTATATGACAGTGCCATCTTCTATTGTTGCCTTCTCCAATATGACTGTGATTCCTGATCGAATATAAAATCCATCTTCTGGTCTATCTGCTTCTTGAACGCCCTACAGACAAATAATTTGCACGGTAATAGATAACATCATAACATGATACAAATGACTTGTGCTACAAAATTATCTTAGACTAGAAAACTACTATTAGCCAACAAAAATGGCTCAAATGTAAAAACAATGTAAGACAGCCGTGCTCACGTCTTTGTTCATGATGATGACATCTTTCCCGATCTTTGCATTCTTGTCAATTATGCAGTTCCTTCAACAAAGACAAGTAATAAATATCAGATAAAGACACATTTGTAGTTAGTGTTAACTTCTAAAACCAACATATTAAAATCTTAGGGTGAGATTACCTAATTTTGGTGTTCCGTCCAATCCCAATGGGAACCTTCCCCTCTGCTAGCAGAGAAGCAATTTCGGCTTCAGTTTGGTAATAGTCAGCTCCCATCATTACAGTGTCCTGTAAAAGGTGGTTTTGAAATTTTAGATGGTAGGAATCTTAAAGTAGAATGGTCTAGCAACTAGCAACTAGCATCCTTGGTTTAGAAATTATGGTAGTTTACCTGGAGCTCAACACCATAATCCAAACGTGAACGTTCACCCACAATGGAATGTTGGACAGTACATTCTCTCAGGAAACATCCATGGGAGATTATTGCATCCACAATCTACGGAGCAACGCATACATGATTAGTGATACATCTCATGAAACTAATAGCAAACATTTATGATCAATGATCACAGTCATACCCGGCATTTGTCAATCTTTGTTGGTGGTAGGAATCTTGGAGATGTGTAGATGGGTGTCTTGGGATCATAAAATTTGAACATTGGATTCTGCAAGAGAGTAGCAATGTAGCATAAAACATATTAGTTTCAAGACATTGACAATTTTCTACATTCTAGCATCTGTTTGAGCTGAGTTCCACTGTAATTAGGCTTATGGATCTTGAACATTTTGCCAAGGGCAGGGCACGCCTTTCCCATCCTCCAGGCTTTCATATATAAGGAACCATCACTGGTTATACGATTAATCTATGTTGATTCATTCTCCTCTGATTTAGTATGCCACAAATTGCAATTACTAAGTTGATTTATTCATGGCTAATGCTAAATGACCACCGGTCTACATTACACTGAAAGCAAAGTAAGGGAAACTAAATAACTACGCATCTTTGATATTGAGGCTTGTAACCAATGCCCGGTTCTATATTTCCTATACTTACAAAATAGGAAGACCATTAAATTAGAAATTTGGCAACAGCAAGTATCTTGAACCCACCTCTTCAGTAAGAGCCAAGTTAGCATCGTAAAATGATTTTATTGTTCCAATGTCTTCCCAATAGTCATCGAAAAAATACGCCTGAAAGAGGGCAATAGACATTCAACTTGTATTGTTACCTCATTAAAGGAGTGGTTAGTTCCTTGTAAATGCAAGATAAGAGTCCTTCTAGAATAGAATTTCTCTTACTTGGACATCGTATTCCCTCACAGCTGCAGGAATGATTTCAGATCCAAAGTCATTGGATGTAGGATATCTCCATTTGAGAAGCTTGAGTAAAACATCAGTCTTGAATACATAAACTCCCATAGATGCAATATATGGTGACTTTCTTGCATCATGGGGCGACAACCCAAGGACAGAGGTATCTACTTGCTGAAGAGAAGCAACAGGAACACATGATTAGAATGAGAGTAGAGATAAACATATTATGATCACATTATTATGCCACTACACATAATTTCAATTATTGGGACCAGCAAGTTTGAAGGAATATTTCATACTTAAGGAAACGTAGAATAAGAGGCAACTTTGGGATTCAATTGTAGAAATTTGCAAATCAGCCTATATAATCTGTTTGCCTTAAATATATATCTGCACATTCTTAATATGTTTAGCAAATCCATTTGTGATGTTATCGTATGATGTATGACAAGTTATTCTGGATGAATATATGAACTTCACAGGAATTTCTGTAGTGCTAGGATGCCCACTTGCTCACTCAAAGGAATTGAGGATTTTTTTCTTGTTCTTTCTGATAGTGACCAAGAACATATTTTAATTGAACATTGACTGGCTTGAGACTTACCATTGCTTTAAGATCAGGACCCTTGGGTTTTTCAGAAAAATGGATGATGCGACCTCTGCAACTGCTATCTACCTTGATCAATCCATAATCCGATGCACGGCTGAAAAACAGGCAAATTGGAAATGAAACTTAAATAAGATTATATTTTAAATGTTGTGTTGAGGAAGTTGGTGTGTCTATACTCTTTTTCTATTGTTATTCTTTCCTTCCCAATGGAAGATAATATATTCACCCAGCAGCAAAGTGATACTAAACAAGCAAATGTGCAACAAAAAGAAACACGTGTAAAAGAAGACTGAACACACCTGTCATCTACAGCAGCACATGATACTGTAATATCTGCATTTCTGTCAACGTGACTCTACATATTTATTATAACATAGATAATCAGCAAAAATTGTGAAAATAAAATTAATACATACTCCAAGTATGAACTCGGTATGTCTAAAACTTCCGAACCTTTGGCAAAATCATTAAAAAGACTTGGTGTATGAACACAAGAAGGGTAACAGAAAAGAACCATAGAAGTAGTTTTTTTTTTTTAAGTGAATTAATTGCCTTAATTCTGTGAAAGATACAAAATGTTCAAAGAATACAATCAATAATAATGAGTGAGAAGAACTTAAAGCCTTAATTGTCTTGATAATTAAACAGCTCTAATACGAAACAATTAACATGTATACCTGCACAAGTTCCATGTAGTCCATTCGGTATAGATGATCTCCGGCCAAGATCAATACATTCTCAATGTTAGTGTGCTTGGCATCCTACAATATTCAAACTATCACTGTCCAATTCAACTTGAGAAGAAAAAAGAAAGAGGGGCATGCAGTATATACAGAAATCTGGTATGTAAGAAAGATTATATTCCCACCTCAAATACCCATGTAAATTGCCTCACTGCATCCGCTGTTCCTTGGAACCAATTCTTTCCAGCTTCACCTTGTGTTTGAGTAGCCGCCAGAACCTGTTCAGCATTTGATTTGTTTTATCATATTAAATTATAATGAACAAAATATAATAAAATCATCCTTGTGGCTTATACTTCTCTATCAATCACAGCCAAAACTGTATCTCTAATAAAATAGTACAATACAATTTATAAGTCCCACAAATATATCTTACACAAAAAAGCAACCAGAGAATGATGTATGAGTTATTTATGACCTCTAACAATCACCATCGATCCAATTCTGTGATACATACCTCCACACATCCATCCCCAAAGTTGATTCCGTTTCCAAAATAGGTGCGGGAGATGTGACGGTTGAGGGATGCAGAGTTGAATTGGGTCAGTACAAATATTTTGTTAAGGCCACTGTTGATGCAGTTGCTCATTGGGATGTCTATAAGCCTGTAACATCCACCAACAGGAACCTGCAAAGACATACTTTATCATCTTAACATGGAACTTCAAATAATCTGACCAAAAAGTGACGTTTTACTCACAGCAGGTGTGGCAGCTCTTTTGGTAAGAGGAAAGAGTTGAATTCCAGGACCCCCTCCCAATATGATGGAAACAACATTTTTTGGGTCAGCCTTTCTTCTGAGAAACGATGGCATTTGAAAGGCCTGACAACGAAATTCACAAAATGAGAATATGAACATTTATCAAATAATGACACAATGGCAGGCACAGAAACAAAGGACCAATCATACTGATCAAGATCATAAAAACTGCAAGGTTGGGAAGTAGAAAATGGATCCAACAACAGAATTGAACTTACCACTGATTCTTTGGTATTACTTGATGTAAGAACAGCAGAAACAACACCAGGTTTGGCCTTCTTTACCCTCTCTGGGGTTCTCAAACTTGAAGCCAATTGGTTAATGATCCAGGGACTGTAATTCAGACTCCCTTTGATTCTCTCACCTAAAAAACCACCATCTTGACGAAAAGTATTGTCTTTTCTCGATTTTACTAAATGGGTATTGGCTTTCAAAGTCGCACAAGCAGACACCATTGTGTTGGTCACAATACTAAAGAAACCAGAATTTCAGATGCCCAGGATGGTAATAAGGTGCAACAGTTCAATTCCTTGCAAAGAGGTAACCTCTAAATCTAAAATGCTTGTACTTTGAAGTTCCAACTGTAAGCAAACCAAAGTGAAGTATACATTACATTAAAATAGTACAATACAAAGCAGGTGTCAGAAACTTAAAGTGACAAAAAATAATAACAATGAACAGAAAGAAAAATCTTACTTAAAACTACCCCAAATGAAGTAGGAATATGAAAAGTAAAACCAATGAAGATGAAGAAATAAAAGCTCTACACCACCCAAGTTACTTGGACAAAAATTTTAAGGTGAACAGTTAGATTACGAACTATAAAGAACCAGAATTGAACTAACTTGTGAGTATGATACAAATGGGAATCCTGAGAACTGATCAGAGTGAGATTTAGATTATTGGAAACGGGAAATGAAGGTGGATCAGTAGACAGTGAATGTGATCAAGTGGTGTTGAAGGTAGCGGTTGCCTTTATTGGCTTGTGAGCCAGAACTATCACGAGAAAGATGGGAGAGATCTTACGGTTTTTAGTATTTATCAATTTCCAAAACTATAACGGAATATGTGAAATATAATTAAATAGTAACGTTGGTTTGCTTCTATAATCTGTAGATCATGTCTCTCGTTTCCCGTAGTTCAAGTTTCTAGGCTCCTTTTATAGATGGAAAGTCATTAGGAAACAAACAACTGTCAATTTCAGACACTAGCCGTACGTGAAATCATAGAAAAGGTTTGGTAAGTTTTAAAAAAGGAATATGTAAAATTAATTAACAAAATCAATGCGAATTTCTACGGCTGTCAATTGACGATGGATGGGGCTTTAATTTGTGCAAGCCACTTGACATGTTGCAACATATGTTTTGTTAATTATGATCACGACTTATCTAATCTGCGTAGACGTGATTATTGTTCAACTTGATTGAGTTTGATATAGGATGGTTTTCATGCTCGCAATTGCCACCAGGAATTACCCCATCCAATCACATAGCCAGGTTAAATCAACCAAGTGATTATGTTGAAAAATTGAAATTATTTGTTTTTGTACATTAAAAGAGTTTCTTATCACCTACGAACAAAGATTAGGGATAATTTATAAAAACTCTTTCTTTAATTTACTAAAATGTTTTTTAAACTGGATTGTATTTTGAAAGTAGAGATTCTTAAATGGAAATACTTGTTCTATTTTTATGTCTTCAATCCCTTTTAAAAATAAAATCATAAAACTCAGATCAACACCAAAATAGATAATACTTAGAATTTGATTAGCTTAACTATATACCTCACTTGAAGTTGGAACACTTGTTCCAAATTTTATGTCCTCGACCCCATCTCTTTTTAAGAGTTTAATATAGATGCAATGTTAGTTAATAACTAAAAGAAGTCAATTTTAGTATAATTTTTTTAAAACAATTATTATAAAAACAACAAATTTTTCTTATATAATAATTTTTTATTGCATAGTAATATATTTTTTTTAACATTTTTAGTATATATTATTTATTTTAATTAAAAAGTAAAAAAAAAGTAATACTTGGTTAACAAATAATAATTTTTTCGTGTTTTTTCTCTCTTCACATGCTACGTCTTGTAATTAAAGTGGTTTGGTTCCAGTAGATGTCAAAATTATTTCGACCAAGGATCAAAATATATTTCACTTTGACAGAGCTGTGATAAAAATAAAGATTTAAGGAATTAAGAAAAGAGAAAAAAAAAATATATTAACAATTATGGCTGTTGAAAGTTATTAGAAGTTACTAATATTTATATTTTTAAAATACTCATTTATACTACGTAATAAGAGTTGAATCTCTGTTACTAAAACTTGTACAAAACCTTATATATATCTATAGCTCATCAAAAGATTAAATCAGTCTCAATGAAGTTTCCAATCACTTCATTTCTAACCATATCAATCTCAGTTTTATTTTCTTTCACCTTTCTTTTCAACTTTTTTTTTTCTTTTTTATTTACAATTTCAGAGGAAGTGATTTTCTTCCTCAAATCCAAAATTTAATGAAATTTGCAAATTTTTATGTCAATAGTTCTATAATTGCAGCTATACACATCTGTCCACTACATACATTTTCATAATTGGAAAATGGAATTTCTCAACAAATTCACTCCCTCCACCTCTTCCAAATGACTTCAAGTAATGACAACCTAATAAATCAGTATCTCCATAATGGAACCGAAGCAAAACTAGTGAGATTGAAATCACCTGTTACTATTTTCTGTCCTCTATCTCGTGTTTCTAATTAGAAAATAATACAGTGCATGGTTAAAAAAATAATATTTTCCTTTTTTTTAATTGTCATTTATTTCTATTCACATGCTACTTTTTAATTGAAGTGATTTGATTCCATAATCACGCTATGCATTTGTCCAGCATATTCATTTTCATAATCAGAGATGAAGTATCTTAACAATTTTGCCCCCCACCTCCCAAAATTATTCCAAATAATGCAACATAATAAAATGAGTATCATGTTGATGAAATCGAGGTAAAACCAGTAAACAAATAATTTTAAATTATCTTTTTTTTTTTCACTCAAATATTCCAACTCATTTAAAATGTCCATATAACAAAAAGTTAAAAAAAAAATCAATATATTCTACTTAACTTGAAGGACACATTTTGACGTGTTTGCCAAAAACTAATTATACTCAAAGTTGTTAGACCTATAATATTATTTATTTATTTTGCAACTACAACTATTTGCAACTTGTGTGAGAGCTTTTTTTTTAGAAAAATTAAATAAAAACACTTAAATGAGTGTAATTGAGTCCTGATTTTTGGATATTTCAAAAGAGCAAACATTTCGTTGAAACTTTTTACTTTTTTATTTTTTTTTTATTTTTCTTGTCGTATTACATTGTCAATCATGTATTACATTATCGTATTTCATTGAAATTATACTTTCTCGCAAAATTCATCGGTAATTGCAAATGCCAGCAAAACTGATGATTTTTTTTTGCTATTTAATACATATTTTTCTTTTAATTTATTTTATGTGCTAAGTGTGTAATTACTACTTACCTTTCTATTAATATCATTCATAAATGTAAGGCTAACCATGTTTCTTCGCAGGCTCACCACCTGTGTCAAAATCACTTCCTGATTCTTGCCTCATTATATCAAGTTTAAAACTAACTTGAATTTAAAAGAAGAGCACATCACAAAAAACTTGTTTTAGACATTTTCAACATTTTTTAAAGGTTTAAATATAAAATTAGTCTCTGAAAATAACTCATTTTATATTTTGGTCTTTAAAAAAAAATTGTTTTTAATCTTTTAATTTTTTTTATTTTAATCCCTAATATCAAATAAAGTTTAGATTATAATTTTGTTATTTTTTAAATGATAGCGTAACAATTATTTTAATAGTGATTTAATATATCATTAGAAATTTTAACAAGATAATTATGTATAAATTTTTGTATTAAATAATTTTTAAATATTTTATTAACTAATTTAATATTATTAGTTATTTTTAAATATCAAACTCCTTCCTAAATTACTATTATTAAAATTTTTGTTATAACATCATTTAATGATGTTATTTAATAATAAGATTAAAATAAAAAAATTAAATGACCAAAATAATTTTTTGTCAAGTATTAAGATAAAAAAATATTATTTTTTATTGACCAAATTAATATTTAAGTTCTTTTTAAATGATTTTAAAAAATAAAATGATTTTTAACACATGACGAAGAAGTTGCTTTAAGTTTCAAAATGGAGAATCGTTGTCTAATAAAATTTAAAATAAGTTTAATAAATTTTCTAAAACAAGAGAGAAAGTGTGGGCCTAATGTAATTTAAAAGTTGCTAACTGTTTTCAAATCTCCCTAAAAAAACTGTTTTCGAATTAATTTCATTTAATGATAGATTTATATGCATTGATTATAAAATGTTTTACAGGGTGAATCAATAAAATGTTATGCTAAATATGATTTTAACATAATTATTGTAAAATTTTTAATATTACACATGTCAATTTATATTTAAATGTTAGTATAAAAATTCTTTATACTAACAATGTATAAGTTCTCTATTCTATAACAAAAAATGTACATACATATACAAATATGATTTTTTTCCTATGAATATATACAAATATATTAAATATCACACATGAAGGACAAATATTATTCCAAAAATCTATATTCAATACAAATAAAAAAATTAGAAAACAGTCTATTCAATGATAGTATAAAGAAATTTGATATTATTATTTCATCACAATTAATTATATATAATAAATTTATTAATTTTTATAATAATTATTATATAAATTATATAATTAAAAAAACTTATCGATGATGATATTTGATTAATTGATAATATAATTTTTTTACATAAAGTTTTTTCTATGATTGTGGCCTTGACATATACATAAGTTCCATTATTTTAAATCCAATAAGGATTGGTGGGATCCAGTAAGGTACAAGATAGAAGTAGATTGTTGAAAGGTGGGCCAGAGACAGAGAGCCCAGGCACGAGCATTCACGGTTCTGAAATTCTCATAGGTGGGCCCATTTGGCCCACCATCAAATTCTCATAGCTGACCTTATCAATCATGTGGCAAGCAAGCAAGCAAGCAAGCAAGCGCGCTTAGCTAACCCCATAAAGACTACAACATTTTAGCTATCACCGAACATAATTCACAAATTATTCCCAAGACTACCTAACTCTGCTTTGTGTTTATCTCATCTTCACCTATTTATCATCATTTTATGTTTTTCTTTTTCCTTTTTCCTAATTATGCTGTTTTTTTTTTTATAAGGATGTATGTGGGATGATTTAGTTTTTTTTTTTTTTTTAAGTCATCTACATTAAACATAAAATTAACATATAATTCGGTTTCATTTGATATGAAAACAACATTAAATTCAATCCAAATCAAATCAATTTTGACATTTGATTTGATAGCTTTTTTTTAAGTAATTTATGGATTGTAAAATTTAATTACCAAATTTACATTAATATTATACCATATTGATATAAAAAAAGCAAATGTTCTTTTTTTAATTTCTATTTAAAATTTAAAATATTGTAGTTGAAAAATAAGACATTTTATTACTATTTAACATTATTTTTTAATCATATTAACATACATTTTTTTATAACATAAAATAAACTGTGTACTACTTGATATTTAACATTATTCTTTAACAATTTGATACACTTTTTTTTTAACATATAAAAATAAATTATACATCTTAATTAAAAAACAATTTTTTTTAGAAATTAATGTATTTTTTATTATCAATAGAACAATAAAAACTATATATTACAAATCTTTTATAAAAATAATTCAATTATAGATCACATATTAAACTGTAATTTACATTGGAGAAGGAGAACCGCAAAAAATCCCGAAAGTATAAAATAAGTTTTGTTTTTAATGAAAAGAATAAAATAAGTTGCTGGCTTAAAATATTGTTATTTTAATTGATATTATAAATATCTTATGACGAACATATACGATAGTATAATTATTTTTGTCTTAAGTTTTTTGGCGGGCCATTCTACCTGAATTTTCAGGTTACTATCAAATTTGATAGACTTTTTTTTTTTTTTTTTTTTTTGTACTTTATTTTATTTTAATATCATTTTGGATGTGCACGAGATGTATTGTAAACTGTCCAGTAGCAAAAAAAACATGTATCGTAAACTTACATTTTTTTTAAGGGAGACTCTGCATGAAGCGATAAAGACAAAATGAATAGGGTTTTCGAAATTCGTATAGTTTGGCTTTTAATAAAATTCTCATTGAAACAAATTTAAAAACAGTATGATTTGTCTTATTTGTTTTGAATGCAATATCAAATATAAACCAAATTAAATTCAGCATAAAAAACCAAATTAAATTATTCTTTTATGGTCTTGTTTGAATAAGTTATTCAGATTTTTTTTTTCAAATAACTTAAAAACTTTTGTTTTATTTGACAGCTAATAAATAAACTGACACATTACATATTAACAGTCACATGAATTCTGATGACATATATATATCTATAATCAATAGAACAACAAAAGATCACATATGATTATGATCATATATATCATTTAAACTATTTATAATTGAATTCACAGTTTTCGTGAGCAGCTAAAATCATCCATCTAGAAAAAAAAACATTTTATATGGAATATAATACGAAAAAAATATAAATATATTGGAAATGCAGTTTAGTTCAGTTTAGTTTACAGCTCAATTTTAGCAATACAAATAAAAAATCAAACTAAATCAAAATAAATAAATAAGAATTTTCTCATTATCAATTTAATTTTTTAATCGATTCAACGGTTTAGAATGATTTAATTCCATTTTGAAAGTAAATACATATTGAAATTCACAATCCAACAAATGTGCCTGTCTCAAGTAACATAATATTGACAAAAAAAAAAGTAAGGGTAGAAAAGAATTTGATGTTTATTTTAAAAATAAAGAATTATGTTGTGGAGGTCATGAGCAATAAATGGATTAGTAGGATACAATATAGGTACGAAGACAAAGGCGAAGGAAGACCCACGTTTGACGGGTCCATTATAAGCATATAAGGATTACAGTGAGATTGATGGAACACTACAACTTGGGAACGCGCATTTGGGCCAATAAGAAATCAGTGATGAGTGGGCACTAACATTTTGCCAGAAACAAACAACCACAAAACAATCTTATTCCAGGTTGGAAATTAAATATAGATTATTATTATTTTTTTTAAATTTTGGTTCATTACATTATAAAAAAAGAAAGTATTTACTTCCCTTATACCCAAATATTATCAATTGTTTGTTTGATTCACAGTGTACATGATGGCAATTGTAATCATAGGTTCAATTGCAGTGCCGACCGTACACGTGTCCAGCAAATAGAATGAAGAATAGTTATCTATTGGAGAGCAACAGCAGTTGCCAAAAAATATCAGTGGGTTTGGAAAATGACCAGAGGTGGGACTGTGTCTGTGGGAGCCTCCACAATCTTCTTTTGGAGGTATAGTGTTGTTGACACTGACAAAAAAAAAAAAAAAAAGAAGAAGAAGAAGTGGGTTTCATTTTATATGATATCAAATTATAAAATCATCTATCTGTGAGTGTGTCCACCAGCGTTATAAAATTATTATATTTTTTATTTATAAAAATAAAAACATCAAAATTATATAATAAAAAATTTACAATAACTTACACATATCATCAATCAACTTAGTTACTTTGTATGATAAAAATTATTTTAACTTAACCATTGAATTCGAATTTCGTCAAATATTTTTTTTCTAAAAATTCTGTTATTTATAATATTTTTATTTGATTTGAGTAAAATTTTCAACCGTAAAAAATGCATGTGAATTATAATAATATTAAATAATAAAATTGAAATTTTCAATCACAACTTATAATATACTTTTATATAATAATAATTATTTTTAAGGAAGTGACAACTTTTAATTGTATTTCTCTTCTTTAAAGCACACGCTGTATTATTATTTATATTTTTAAATTTATAAATTATTATTTTTTAAATATATTTTCACAATATTTTTTCTTTACAGCTAAAATCTTTTATATTTTTCATTAAATTCTAAAACAACTTGAGAAAGATATTTGTCATTCTTAATATATTACAAAGTTTAATTACTTTCAAGAACAGAAAACAATAGTTTGATATATAAAAGTATTTTTAAAATTGATTAATTTGAGAATATATATAATTAAAATTCAGAGAGATGGACAAAATTTGAACTTAAAGTGAAAAATTAAAAATTAAAAATGATTTTAATTAAGAATATAAGTAACTGACACATGGAAAGAAAAAATGATTTTAACATAAATAGAAAAGTTAGAAGGTAATTAATTTATATATTTAAAGGAAAAAATCATGGTGAAAGTCACGTGTCTTCAAGATAATAAAAGCACAAATGAGATTATTTAAAAAATAAGGATTTTATTTACTACTAGTGTGTATGACTCTGGGAAGCATGGGTGATATTCATCATCTATCAAGTTACTTATGTTATATGTAAAGTATGTAAAGTTTAAAAGTTTTTCTAATTTCATTGAAAAAATAGAAATAATACTTTAATATAAGATGGAAAAATGAAAAATAAAAATTGTAACGCATTTATGATAAGATTAAAGGGTGTATGAGATTAAGATTTTGAAAGACTATAAATTTTTTATATAATAATTTATATTTTTTTATGATTAAGATTTTGTAATTTAGATTTTAATAAATTTATAATATATGTATTTATAAGTTTTGAAATGATTTT
>JAMLFT010002158.1:0-26899 GCA_026544285.1 Pachyrhizus erosus | reverse complement strand
AAAAATTTGTATAATAAACATGTTATGTTGAGCATATCAAAATAATTCATTGTTGTTTTCTCCGAATCACTATTCTCATGTTTATGAAAAATTTAAATAGGACATAAATGATGATGTTGCTAGTTTTTTAAAATAAGTTATAAAGTGAATATCAGAAGTTGTATTTAATTATATTTTTGGTTAGTGTGAGTTTAAAATTATATATTTATTTATGTATTTATTTATTTATTTATTTATTTATCTATTTTATTATTATTATTATTATTATTATTATTATTATTATTATTATTATTATTATTATTATTATTATTATGTGATGTATATTTAATAAGATTATTTTTAATATTATATCTCTCGTGACATTGTTAAGATATTTGAATTATTTTATTCATTTATTAACATGTAAAAATAAGGTGTAAAATGTTACACAATTATTTGCAAATATCATCATCATTTGATATAAAATCTCTTATAACATTATAAGACAATTTAATTATTTTGTTCAGATTATATATTTTTCTTAAGTAATTATGTTTTCATTTATTCGTCTTATATATATAATGTGATTTTATTGATATATATGATGCTTATTTTTATTGGATATAATTTTTTGCTTTGCTATTAGCTCATTGTTTATTTGAACATAATTGATATTTTTTTTATATTAATCTCTTGTATCCGATGTAATTAGACTAATGTTATATAGGTGAGAAAATGATGAAATTTTGTGAATTAGCATTATTTAAATATTGGATTAAATTTTTTATATTAATATCAATTATGAAAATAAATTTTGTAGCATTTTAATTTAAAGATATTAATTTTTGAACTTATGTTGTGAGTGAGTCTGTTATATTGAACCCTCACTTAGTATCTAAATAAGGAGTTCATGTTTAGTGACTATAAAAATATTATCCTATTAGATAGTTTTGTGAGACACAAGTTGTGGCAAACCCCAACCATATTTCATCACTCACTGTTTTGGATTAGAAAATATTTATAAAAAATTATGGATTTCTCTAGTGTTGGATCAAGATTATGGACATAAATTAATTAATTTTTTAAAGTATAAACATTCTAGATCTTTCTTTAATTTGTGTAATATCAATATCTTATAATTGTATATTATTGTATTTCGTAAAATCCTTAACAAACATTTAGTTGTGTAAGTTTTTGTGCTAATATTTTTGTAAAATGAAATAAGAATTGTAAAGCTTTTGTGGAATAATTGTTAGAATAGCCCATTCCAAACTCCTACTCAAACCCAGGAACTTTAGTTAGAAAAACTGAAAAAGGACAAGTAAAAAAATGTCAATTTAAAATCCACTGTTATGTGGATAAAAAAAAAAAAGTAAATCCAACTTAAAAAGAAAGAACACAAGAGGACTAAAATTAATAGATAGGCTAGGAACTAAGTGCACCCGCTTTTCATTCAGAAAGGTTTCTTATATTGGACTATTGGTAGACTCAAACAGCACCAAAATAAAAGGATTTGATTCTTTTGAAATTAAAAACGAAGTCCAATTTTTTAAAATAAATATGGTTACAATGGAATAAATTGACAAGTGAACTTAAAATTTTAAAAGAAAGATGAAAATGAAAATGGATAAATGATTTGTGACGTATTAAGGGTCTATCTTCTTGCGTAGCTAATTTTGATAACCTGTGTTGGCTGTGGCTTTTGTTTATTGCTTTCTCCCAACATTATTGCCTTTGAACTTTAGCTTCTCCGCACACCCAAAAGCATAACATGACGTTTTTGAAGAAAATAAAGATAAGCAAAACATCCCGTTGAAAAACTGTACGTTACTAAACGTATAACCGTCTATTTGGTTTCACCTTGGGTTTTTCATAATTACATTTATCAATTAATGTAATTTTGGATGAAATCCTACATATTTAGTTTTTTAGGTGCAGATATATTTAGTTTTAGATTGAAGAATTGATTTTGAGTCAAAAATTAATTTTTAGTTAAAATAATATTAAATAATCTGGATTAGGTAAAAAAATTATGAATTATATTTTTAACTTGTTTTAAAATTAAAAATATTTAAATATAAATTACATCGTTTCAAATCAATTTTAATCAAAATTAATTTTATTAACACTCATTTAAATACTCACAAATTAAAATTAAATAATATAAGAAACAATTCTATCTCTCAAAATCATGATAATATTATAAATAAAATAAAATAAAAACTTCTATTTATTATTTCATCTTTATAATTAATTATTTCATATCATAAAACTAATCCAAACACACTATATCATCCACATATTTGAATACGTGTTTAAATATATATTGCATGTTTGAATCTTAATTTTTAAACTGAGTTTATAGCATTATCTCAAGTTATGTTTTTTTAAATTTGGATTTTAAGACAAAATTTTATTATTAAAAATACTTTTGAAGATAACCAAATATGATTTCAAACTGATTTTGTTCTCAAATTTTTAAAATTTGTCCCGAATGGTAGAACATGAAAAGAGTACTTGTAAATCACAATCACAAATTTGAAATCTACCATATCCAGAAACGAAGGACTCATTTGAAATATTAATATTTGCACTTGAATTCTATATCTTCTTTTTTGAGGGATTGTATGAACCTAGATTCTTGACTTGCACTTGAGCAATTAAGCCTACACTTACTCTTTCCATGCACCAAATGTTAGACAGTTAGACCTCATTTGCACCATATGTATATCTTAGTTTTCTACTCGTCATGTTAATTATAGCATTTCCTTTGTAATTATAATTAAAAATTCACTGATGATGAACGCTGCGAACTAAAAGCTGCATGCAATATGGTATTAAATTTATAAACCCTTCACTGTTATGTTTAAGCTTTCGTAATCTTGAAAAATGCTATTAATACACTCTAGCATAGCAACAAAGGAATAACTATGAAAAGTATCTAGGACAAAAAGGAGCATTTAAACAAAATTCTTTAGACAATTAAAATTACAATACTAGACGATAAAAAGTTCTGCTCACCAAAACAAATGACAAAAAAGTTATATTTCACCCAAAAACTGATAAAAATGTTATTGGTTGATCTTCTTAACCAATAAACATGTAGATTATGATCTTATTGCATCACGACATCTCAGTTGTAGAGCTACGGGCCAAAATAGAGTTAGCAAAACCTAGGGTCTATCAAATTTATCTAAGTTATCAGTTATGTGTAGGCAGGGCTGTTATCTGAAGCAGTGCAGCTTTTCCTACATATCATCTTGATCGAAGTTAATTGATCTGTCCTCAAAACCGAAGTCTGATTGATGGAGCTTGTTCCTGGACAATCGGCTCATCATAGCAAGACCTAATACAGGAGGCACAACAAATCCAGTTACATTAAATATAAAAATATATTAGTCATCTCCAAAGTCCAACCACATTCAAAATCGTAAGATTCTTAATCATGAAAAATTCTTTGAAACACTAGTTTGTCATCAGATAAGTTAGTAAAATTATCCGAGATATGTGACTTGCTAATTTTAAAAAATTCTCATGGCACAGACAAACACAACTAGTAAAAAACTGAGACAAAAATCTGAATCATTCAATTATATGCAGAGGTGGACTACTTCAGTGACCTTCGAAATTAATGCTTTCTTGAGAAACTTGCATGGGGGACAAATTTATTGTTTTTAATATTTTTGGGGTTTGTTTACATGATCAAGCACTTTACAGTGAAATATATCTGGCATAATTATTAGAAACGTAAATTCGACAATAGAAAAAGAGAGAGAGAAATGCATTCCTAAGTGCATATATAAATTGGTGCTCTAAATTCGTTTTGCAAAAGATAGATTAAAACAATACCTTCAATCATTTTATAAAGCGATGACCACCAACCCTCTGGGGAAACTTGGCGCTGGTCTAATGATTCCTCAATTTCTTTATCATGCTTCCTTTCCAAAACCCCCTGCAAAGTTATCAGAGCATCCTTTGTCTTCTTCAGAATACTATTCTCGTCTTCCACTTCCAATCGTTGTAGGTCATTATGGGATGAGGTGAGACTAACAGCAAGAGCAAATTGGGCTGCAGCAGCCCACCGAGAAGAAGCCAACCATTTCCTCTGGCCATCTAGATGCTTGTTCTCTTCTCTTTCTGACTTATCCCCACCAAGTGCTAAGCTGCGTAAATATTGGGCATTTGCAGCTCCTGTGCTTTGGACCATCTTAGAGAAAGCACTACCTTCATTTGAGAGCAGCTCCTCCGGGGTATCATATTCAAGAACCTTTAGACATAAAAATGCTAGAATCAATATAACACTGAATCAAACCATTATCAGGTCAGGGGTTTTGAGTCAATTAAAGGTGGTCTGCATTCGTAAGGATGCCTTAGTTCAAAATTCCAATTTTCCTAACAAGAAAACTTCCAAGTTTATATTGATATTATTTACTCGCTCTCCTATATGTGCGTTCCATGTGTGTGTATGGCACACGTTTTTTTATTTATTTATGGGCTAGGTCACATTGGTGTAAGACTAGACACTGTCATTTCATCCATCCAGCTATTGAATTAAAAGATAGTTGACTTTATGCACCAATTTTTCAATAGATATTTTAGTAGTAACTACAAAGTGTTATTTAAGATAATAACATTGGTATATATAACTTGCACTAGTGGCAAAGGGCTTTAACTATATGATGAGTTAGCCAACTCTGGTTCGAATATTGAGTGCATACCTTACCACCAGCAAGCAAAAGTATCCGATCACAATCAATAATAGTGTTAAGGCGATGAGCAATAATGAGCATTGTGCAGGATTTAAATTCCTCTCGAATTGTTTTTTGTATGAGTGCATCTGTTCTAACATCTACAGCTGCGGTTGCTTCGTCAAGTACCAATATCTTCGATCTACGCAATAAAGCTCGGGAAAGACTCAACAGTTGCCTTTGTCCAACACTGAAGTTCTCTCCTGCCTCAGATACCTGGATACCACACATTTTCATTAATAAATACTGGCTTCGACAATATATATATCTACAAAACAAACACAAGAGAATTCACACTTCTAAATCGTATCCATAGTAGTAGAGTGGCTACATACTGTTTTCCCTTCACGATACTAAAATTAATAAGAGAAATAACATAACCCAAGGCCGAGGAGGACGAGAAGCGTCAGCTAAATAGGAGCCTTCGATCCTCATAATGGAATATTGTAAAAATTACCCCCTCTAAGATAGAAAACAAGTCTATCCAAAAGAAGATGGACAGGAAAAAGATCTCTGGCACATAATCTCATACTAACCTCAATCCAAATACACCACAATTCAGCAAAACGAGCACCTTTGCCTGCTTTGACACTATTTTCTCTAAACCAAACATGACTGTTATAGTTCAGCGTGTGCCAAAATTTTAACAAGTAGAAAGTAAACAGTCTAAGAATTTAATCCAGAAGGTGACAAGCCAAAATAGAGCAAGGCTTGCACACGACACAAGTTCATCTCACCCATCGGATTCTTCAGTACGATCCATTCTATCCCATCAACAGGGTCAACAAGCTATACACAAGGAATTGAGGAAACCTACTCATCCTGCAGGTGTAATATTCATACCGGAATTGCAATAATTTGGGTACGATTACTAGTACTGGTATTGGTATTGGCAATAGTAAAGGGTATGCGTACCTACTCAGGGACAGCCAGGTACAAACCCACTGGAACCAGATGCTATGCGTACCCACCAATGCATCATGTTCATACGAAATTAGATAACATACCAGAAGAGCACCCATATTCTAAATTCAGCATTAATTTATGAAATTACTTAAATTAATTAATCACTTAGTATGAACGTCTGATTACACAACCAAATTACTAAAGCCCCCATAAATCATAAAGACATCACAAATCACTCACTGTAAAAATACTCAACCAGAATAAGTAGGCAGAAAGCAAAAGGCGGATAAATTCAATAATGATCAAATTCAATTATATGGTGTATTCAAGTATGACTTATTTAAACCTAGAAGAATGTCAGTGAAGAATTCTATCATTTAAACCAATACTCAGTAACACAATCATCTCTAGCAAAACAGTAGAAGTTACCTCGGCATCCAGCCCCAAAGAATTCCTTCGTATCACATCCTTCAAATGTGCCCTCTCCAGAGCCTCCCAGAGGTCAGCATCATTGTGTTCATTGAATGGATCAAGATTAAATCTCACAGTTCCTATAAAGAGTAAGATGATAATATTATTACAATGACATTCTTTGATTTTTATATTTCAGTTCCTATAAAGAGTACGATGATAATATTATTACAATGACATTCTTTGATTTTTATATTTCAATTACCTACAAAACATTAATTCAGAAGTTGATATAAGAATCATGCAGGTTGATAAAATATAGCCAGCCTATCTATCAGTAATACAAATAGAAAACAAGGTTGAGCCCGACCTAACCACTAAGCTTTGGCAATATTTCTAGACTAGATTTGGCCACAGAGCTTTTTCAATGAGGTCAAGTAGCTATCCAAACGATAACAAGTGTAGCAGAAGCAGTTCCCAGTCGTATCATATTTTTTAACTATCCTTCTTGTAAAGATGGTTATCCTTAGATTTTATCATTTTTAACTGGACATTTGAAAGAGCTAATTTCAAGTTTTAACAACTTCAACAAATAATTCCCAATTGAAAACTTCTTTTCTCTTTGGTTATTGGATAATTCGGAAACAAAACCCTGACAATGGTATCAAACACTACAATATAATTTCAGAAAATTATATCATAGATAAATACCTGAAAAGAGAACAGGAGATTGTGGTATAATGCCAAGAACTTTACGCAAATCAGCAAGCCCAAACTTCGCAACATCATAATCATCAATTAATATTCTTCCTCGTTCCAATTCTACAATTCGAAACAAAGCATTAAGCATGCTCGATTTTCCTGCACCTGTCCTCCCAACAATGCCAACCTTGTCACTTGCGAAAATGGTGAAAGACAAGCAATGCAACACAGGAGGAAGTTCAGGTCTGTAGCGAAGAGCAACATCTTCAAATCTAATAGAGCCAGAAGAAGGCCAGCCAGGAGGAGGGCGATTGTTATCGATGACAGAGGGAGCCTCCGAGGGCAAATCTATGTAAGTGCCAACCCGTTCAACTGCATTTAAACTATTCTCGGCTAAACTTGCAAGCCTCAGCACACCGGTAAGCAAACTAGTAATGTTCAGAGCATAGCTAAGTAGTAATCCCATGGTGGATGCGAATTCTTGCTGGTTCTCTGCTCTCCCATTCTGCATGACAGCAAAGGTTGCAGTCAACCATATCATGACGCCTCCCAGAGTTTCCAATCGGATTGCTAGCCATCGGTTTCCGCTTATGTTCACCAGAGTGAATCGGATGTTGTTGTCCATAGATTTCCCATTTATATCTGCCATTCGATCATACGCTTTGTAAGCGCGGATCGTTGATAAGCCATTCAGCGCTTCTCCAAACTGTGCGTAAACAGGAGATCTGCTAATTGAGTCTAGACGCTTCACTTCGCGAGCGGTGCTCTAAAACAAAGAAATTAAAGAGAATAACAATTGATTTCAAAGTACGGATTGAAGTGTGTTAAAGAAAGAATATAGTGATGATGTTATACCTGATAGTATAGATATGCTACGTAAAACAACACCAGCAATGGCAGTATCGCCCATAAGGACATTGTGCTGACAATGCCTATGAGGATGAAGGTTGAAAGAAGCTGGGACACTTGACCTAGAAACATATTCACAAATGGAGCAACATTACGATCAATGTCACCTAGATCCTTCGCAAACCTGTTGATAACTCTTCCGAGTGGATTTGTTTGGAAAAACACCATCGGAGCTCGTAATATGGAGCTAAGCATGGCTTCATGCAACCTTCTAGCAGCATAAAGACTTGATATGATTAACCAATAAGAATTTGTTAAAGTCACCAAAACCTGCAACACAATTCCAAATTAACGCAGTTCAATCAAACGCAGGCTGTAACAGTGATTTTATAAGAGAATTATACCTGACCAAATGATAGAGCTGCATATATCATATTGTAGAAGGCAGGGTTGTAACCCTCTGTAGCACTCTGATCGGTCCAATGGCTTAGCCATGTGCTACTTGATATTCGTAACGTTTCCGTTGAGACATAGCATGCAAAGAGTACGAAAACCACCCAAAACCCTCCTAATGCATTCTTGTACCTAAAAGGAGCCCAAGCCGATTAAGATTAAACAACATTTAAACAAAAAAGGAGCAAGTGGAAAAAGAAAGGCATCAAATATGCACCATATTCAACTTTCTTGTAGATGTTGATAATCAGGGTTACAAATACGAATGTCATTTTAGTGCAGAGAATGTTGCAATCCACAATACAAATGTGTGTGCAGGTACAGCAAATGCTTGCAAATCACTATCTTTCAAATGATTTACACTAATTCATTTAATCTTCTTACCTCACTAGAACATTCCAGCTGACAACCCCTGTTTCTCGTTCTTCTTGTTTAATAAGAATAGATTTTCCTTCTTTTGGTTTACTTCCACTCTTTGCATGATCAGTAACTGCTCCATTGGCCACTGGTTTTGAAGAGGGCTTCTGATCTGTGGTTTCAGTATCTACCTTTTCTTCATCGTACTCCTCCATCTTTCCCGCATTTTCCATAAGCTTTTGAAACAGCGGTCCATGGTTAGAAAGTTCCTCAAAAGTTCCCTCCTCCTTCACCATACCTTCATGGACCAAAATGATTCTATCAACCTGTGAAAGAAAATGCAGCTGATTCGTGACAAGAACTCGGGTCTTCCCTCTCAAATCTCCCTTGATGCATTTATCAAAAACCTGAGATAATATGTAGTGCATATTAGACAATGTCAAGATAATATTGAGACTGCAAATCAGATTTCAACTTTTAAAAACATAAAACGAGATATTTACATATTCAGCAACAGTCAAAACCGGGGGAACTAATTGCATATTGTATTTAGTATCTCTATGAACATGATCATGATAATTTCACCAGGAGAATTGATCCTGTCGTGTATTTGCCATTATTACATAACACTGACATATGTCAGTTATTAGCATGTACATACATATTATATGGGGAAAAAACTGCAAAAATAATTTAATTTAATAGAAGGCATGCCGCATGGCAAGTATAGCCAAAGAAAGAGAAAGTAGCTTCCATGTTTTGGATCAATAAAAAAGGAGCCCCCACCACTGCAAAATCCTAGACATAAAAGCACTATAAATCACAAATTTAATCATATATTACTATGTTATACGTGGACATAAAATAAATGCCAGATCCCGTGTATATACAGCACTCAAGCATCCAAAACAATTTAATCAGGTGGGGATTAGTGGTCAATATGTAAGACATAATTTACATACATAAGATGACCAAAAAACAATTCCAAAGCATAAATTACTTTTTAGTTAGAAGACTGAAGCAATAGAAATAACAGCAGGTCTTTCTATAGATGAGTCAATTGGCATGAAGGTTACCTGTCTAGCCACATGCGCATCCAGAGCACTTAGGGGGTCATCAAAGATGTACACATCAGAATTGGAATAGACAGCTCTAGCCATGGATACTCTCTGCTTTTGTCCACCGCTGATGTTTACCCCTCTTTCACCAATTTCAGTAAGATCACCACCCTAGTCATTAAGCAAGTGAGAGAAAGAAGCAAGCGAGGCCCACCAACTTAAAAACCTAAGAATTAAATTGACCATTAATTGTATGTAGTTAAACACTATAACTCGTATACACTCACAGGCAGTAACTCAAGGTCATGCTGCAGTTCAGTCACATTTATTGCCCTTTGATATCTTGCTGGGTCAAAGACAGAACCAAACAAAACGTTATCTCGTACCTGTAGAAAGAAAGTTTATCAGAAATGATAAACCCCACATTAACAGACATTAGAATAATCAAATGGCTAATAGGATAAACTCACATAACTTTATCATTAATAGCACTCTCTTATATTTGTAATGTAATAAATATGATGATTATGATAAAATAACAAACATGATCAAACACACAATTTTATGAATTAATAACAACCTATTATTTATATAGTAGATGCAAATTCATTAGAAAATCCATCTTTCAGGACTTCCACCTTTTCAATCATGAAATCTACAAAGGCGTCCAAATACAATCCTTTGAGTAAGCTCCCATCCATCAGAATTTTATGAAGGACAAAATTTATGTTCAGTAATACACTTAGGTGCCTTTGGTGTTATATTCTAGTTTTGGAGTTTCACCTCGATAAGTTGGCCTTTATTGTATGGGTTACAATGGTAAAAGTCCAATTTTGATAATAGAACGACAATAAAAACAACTAAAGTACTCCAACTAAGTTTTGTCCCTTTATGAAATTAAAACCTTCCAGCCCCTCCACTCAAGTAATTGCCCAGAATTATATTACAAAATGAAAGAAAGATTTTTAACCCTCATTCTTAAAAACAGAAATGGATGACTACTAACTGCCCAATTCACATCGCTGGACTTCAAAACTAAGGAAACAATCAGAAAGGGGCATACCAGTACAGCAACATCTCTTGAATAACCTTAAAGGGCTTAGGGCATAAATTAACCCAACAAATTCAATTATAAGGTGAGGACTATTCAACCCTTATAAGGACTACATTGGTCACATATCCATTCAATGTGGGATCTCAACACACCTGCTCATGCCCAAGGCTAGATATCCAGAGCATGGAAATGTGGGTGGTCTAATAATAACACCTCCTCACGCCTAGGAATAAACAGAGTGTAGACAAATGAGTGACCTAATGAAGGAACAAGGAAAGACTATAATACCATAAAGGAATTTGGGCTTTGGTGTAATTGAACCCTACAAAACCCGTCTTATTAGGAGAGAACTGTCCAAACCTTATAAGGACTATATTTGTCATATCTCTAGTAAACATAGGATTTCAACAAATAACATCTAGGAATGCCTCCTCCCAACCATGCTTGCAAGACAATTTCGAATAATTGTAATGTAAAGTAACAACTTAGCATTTTGAATAATTGTAATGTGAAGAGAGTAAAGTAACATCAAACGTCATTTTGAATCATTGTAATGCATCCTAAAAACAATTTATAAACCATTTGTTAATTAGGTTTTAGTACAAATAGGGACATACGGTTAGCAACTTAGCATTTTGTAATCACCATTTTTAGAGGGTGCATATTTGTAATGAATTCAAAAGATTAGTCATTGATTAGTTTAGTTGTGTATGCATATATGTTGGGGTATATGGTCAGCATCTTGTATTCAAAATTTTAGAGCCTGTTTAGTGGGCTCCCATTTACCTTCCAACTTATTTCTCTCTCAACATCTTATATTCTTTCTCCCGGTGTAAAAAGTTACGAACTAATCCAAATAGAATATATTATTAACTTACAGTTGCATTAAAAATCCATGAAACTTGAGGTACATAAGCAACATTTCCTCTCAAAACAACAGTTGAATCTGCCATTGGAGGAAGTTCTCCAAGCATTGCAGATACTAATGATGTCTTCCCTTCTCCTGTACTGCCAACAACTGCAACTAGGCAACCAACAGGAATATCCAGATTTATGTTTGACAATGTGGCCCTCTCTGCCTGAAGAAAGAAAATTATCAGTTTTTTTCTAGAAAATTCAATATCTAGCACCTTCACAATTCCTATTGATATCAAAGGCAACAAAGTTCTGTATGACCATCAGATGCTTCTGGGAAAACATAATTTTATACTACATTAACGTGCAATTAATTCAGTTCTGCCTTAACAAGATAAAATAATTGACAAAAAGTAAACAGGTGAAACAGGATACAGAAGACATGAGGGTACTAGTGAACAGATGTCCTTTATGCAAACACATGGATATGTGTATATAATGATGAAAACAAAGAAATATACAAGCATAAGGATGTCAAAAGGATATGGACCTTCGCATCCCAAGAAAAGTATCCATTCTTGATCGAGATGGCTGGTAACCCTGGCTCAAGAGGTGGATTTGGTAGAAGTATTCTCTCTTCTGCCAAGAGTAAATCTTCTAGTCGCTTCAACGATACATTTGCATTAACCACCTTTACAACAAAAGAAGAATTAGGACAACTTGAACTACATTGATGCAGCATTAAATCCCATTAAATTGCTTATATAAGAATTATATTTTATTAGAGAGAGAAAAGTCAAATGGATAGGGCACAAAAACATAGGATAAGGCATCCTTCTGCAAAATCAAAGAAACAAAAGAAAATTGCTAAGGTGAATAACCTGACCTGAGTTATAGTATTAGGAAGCATGAAGAGAGGAAATCGAAGCACAGAAAACAGAGAAAGTGATGTAAAAGCTCTTGCAGGTGTCAGATCCCCTCCAAGCAAGGTGAATACTCCAAATGTAATCACAGTTACAAAAACCGGAATGCTATTTAGTATAAATCCATTACACTGCAAAAAAACAAATTCAATAAATACAAGGCTAGAGTCAAAAATCAAAACCATAAAAAAAAAAAAAAAAAACTGCTTTTCATAATCAACCATGCCTAACATTTATATTATACGAAATTGCAACAGTTGAAAACTGTAAATCAAGATAATTCAGCATACAATCTTACAGTAATTATTTAATTTGTGCTTTATGTGGAGGGCTCTCTTGGACCTTTCACTGAGATTTTACTTCATTTAAAAAGGGAAGTGAATGGCAAAGTCATTCCT
The DNA here is from genome assembly GCA_026544285.1 of Pachyrhizus erosus. NCBI lineage: Eukaryota > Viridiplantae > Streptophyta > Magnoliopsida > Fabales > Fabaceae > Pachyrhizus > Pachyrhizus erosus. The sequence continues at coordinate 14,206 of JAMLFT010002158.1, read as the reverse complement.
TTACAAAAGTGGGGTGCTAAGTAGTTAAATAAATTTCTTTCTCTGTTTAGAAATCATCCATCTATTATTCATCCATCACTTATGTTGCTTTTTTCTTGCCTTCGCATTGAACGATCAATGCCATCAAACTACACAATTGAGCAGCTAATCAATTTCAAGTTTGGAGGAGGAAATGTTTAGAAGTAGGTTCCTCACCGTCCCTCATACTCCCTCGGTTATGGTCTAATGTTAATTCAGTATTGTACTTCCTACCAATTTCAAGTCATTTTCAATATTGTCATGGATGTTCATTCAAATAGTTGTCTGGAATGTTAGATCTTATCCATTTATTGAACTTCATCATCAAGTGTACTACGATTTGTCTCATTTATAAAACTATTTGTTGGACAGGGAGAAAGCAATCCATTGTGGCAGTGAATTGAACACGGTTTCTTCATTCAAAATAGAAATGGTTATAAAAGAAAGAAAATTAGAGAGGATATCACTTAAAGGAAACTAAATTTATCTAGCACATATTTAACAGTTTCTGATAGGTATTTATATTGGCCCACAGAAGTGCAATCTGAGGTTAGTTAAATTGTAACAGCCCTAGATGAATGCATATTACAGAAATGGGTTTCTTTAGGGAAACTGAAACTTGTATAAATATAAATGGTAAGCCATACCGCTCCTAGTAATGATGCTTTTCGAAACCATGATAATTCATCATTTCGGACAATCTGTACTTTCGACTGGAAACTACTCTCCCATGCATAATACCTAACCCAAGTCCGCATAACCAACAAGAAAACTGTTAGAACTTAACATTTTTTATCTACATAATACACGCAGTTAATCATTATTGGCAAAAGACATACTTTACAGTGTCCATAGCAGCCAAAATTTCATTCATGAGACCAATTCTTTTGTCTGTACGTTGTAATCCTTCCTTGGATAACTTCTGCATTCTGCTGATGATAAATGTCTGCTTCCACAAAACACAGTATTAAAGTCGGAAAATCAAATTAATTTGTGTTTTCAGTAAGCTTCCATAATGATACACAAAGGTCAGACCAAGGATATCAACCTACAAAAACAGTTACTAATCTAGATTATTAACTTGTAAAGATACTAATTTGGTGATTCCAAAAATAGATTTATATCAGACCACCTCACTACCTTGATTTGATGAAGGTTATCAAATCAAGATTTAAATTAAGAATTGGCAAGCAAATTTTTGAATCATGAATCATAATTCATATCAAATTGTAAGATTCAGAGGCAATGCAAATAACTTTAAATATATCATATAGATGATATATAGTGTTCAATGTAATAATTTTAAACTAGAAATAGATAAAACAACTTCATAACAAGTCTCAACAAAATTATTAGGTTTATAGAAGTTTGTGAAGCCTCTATTTTGGAAGAATGGAAACCAAGCAATGGAACACCCATATAGTACATGCATTGAATGAGTGACAAATAAGTAGAATAATCAAAAAAGAGATCCTTTAACTCCTTTTCATTTAACTATTTAAACTAGAGAATTGGTGAAAGAAAAGTAAAAAGAAAATAACAATGAATTGTTGTATAGTGATTTGTGTCGACGATAAGAAATTGCACTTTCATTCATGCATTGCAAGATTCAAAATGATTTGAGATTCATCTGACAGCTATATGAATTGTAACAATGAGTTGTAACAATGAATTGTTACAATTCAAATCTTTAATTATAAGATTCTAATAACTATATGAAGCTCAAGCAAGGAATCAAATGAAAGGTTGAGAGAGGAAGGAAAGAAATATACAGCAATATGATACTCTGGTTTAATTTAATTACCCTTCCTGAGAGCATATTTGTACTTAAATACTAGTGCAGTGAAAGTGTAGACAAACTAAATACGTGAAGTCCTGTACCTGTAAAGGAAACATAAGAACTAGCATCAAAGCACCAAGAAGGGAAGCAACACCAAGTTGTTGGTAAAGAAGAAGCATAGCACCAATAATTCGTACTGGAGCTGACCACAAAGTGTGAAGGGATTGGCATATTTGCTGTTCAAGAGAAAAATATATATAATTGTGACATGGTGTAATGTGAAATTGATTGTAAGGAGGCAGTATTACAACATCAAACATATTGCTAATACAATTAATAGCATACAAGAGTTTCAGGAAGTTGTTTACGAGATAAGTTATATTAGTATCTCTGATTTTGGACTCCACAACACAACCATTTTCCCATGTATATTCAAACTTCCCAAAATAATATATTCATTTCTATTTTTCATTAAAAAAGATATTATAACAACTAAAAGTTGTTTCAGGTTTGCCTTTCATGTTGAATTTAGGTTTGTCCTTCAACTGTGTATTGATTTTTGGTGGCATTACAGGTTACTGGTCTCTAAAGAATACAAATAGCAAAAGTTTCTTTTATGCTCTCTATTACAAACTGATTTTGGATTAATATGAAAAGTTGTGAGCATAATCAGAAGGAAAAAAGCTTTTCGTCTACCAGCAAATGTGGGGAGAAATCATCCTATAAAAAAATGTCATGAACCAACCATCGTAGAAGTTGTTGTTAGATGAATACACATGAATGGTTTTAAATTACATCTTTAACATAATCCCCTATTGAAGATCCCTTCAGGCTTAAATTGAGGATAATGTTAAAGACAGCAAAGATCAAACTCCAGGGTACTTGGTCATAGAACCACTAATGTCACATCCTGAACCAACTATTCCAAAAGCTTTTAGGTGGAAATTCATGAATGGTTTTTTGTTGGAAATCAACCACTAAATTTTAGGAGCATCACATTAATTGGAAGGATTGCAATCGACTATTCTATTTTTATTTCCCTCCTGTAATTTTGGGATTCCTAATTAACTATTTATTATTTCATTTTTTTTTTCTCTACTTCCATTCTATACGATGTGTTTCTGCTAATTTGAAATATTACAGAAGATATATTTTCTTCTTACACTGCTTACAGTACAGCATATCATACATGTAAGATATTTTTGTTTATACAAACTTGATGCAACTAAGTACCCAATATATAGCAGAAAATCTTAGAAGTATAAGGAAAAGAATGAGGAAAGGAAAAAAAAAAAAAGATTAAAAAGCAAAAATAATAAAAACATGTATAAATTTGGCCAGAAATTAAAAGTAAGACAAAATCAAGAACCAAGATCAACTATAGCATGGAGTTCATGAGAATTAGATTTTAGAGAGGAAATGTATATTGAATTTAATTTCTGAAAATTACGTAGTTTCCTGGGAGCTAACAGTACACATCAGATTACAGCACTAATTGACATGCCAAATCGCCTATACTAACAGCTACAGCTGATAACTGAATGGTAACAGAACTAGACAATGCGAGAAAATAGTGTTTTCACCAAGAATAAATAATTATTTGACCAAGTAATCTTTGAGTTTGTCCATTGCCACCATTAGTCAATTTAAAATTTCAGTTTGAACTTTGAAGTACCATTAAGATAATTGGTTACTACATTTCAAAATTTGCAATTCATGTTATCAAGGAAATGCTACAGTATCAAAGCCATCATTGGTCCCTAATTAACAGCTTTAAAATCAAGTGATTCTTTGACACCTGTCAGCAGCACCTATTAGAATAGAAATTAAAAACTAGAAAAAAAGCTTACCTGAAGTGCCTCAGCATCAGTAGTCATCAAGTTGGTTATTTTTCCCGTTGCAAATTGCTTTCGCGCTTCATGAGTAAGCCTTAGAGACTTGCGAAATACAGCAGCCACCTACAAAGAAGAAAACAAGCAGAGAAAAAATAAATGAAACATCAAACTCAACATGTTAAATGCAACTACTGTGTGGGATGAATTTCAGAGAAATTTGCACTGCCACTCCTGAAACAAGGTGGTCAAGTATGCACCTAAAAATATTGATATAGCTAGATTTTCAGCAAAAACATAGAATTAATGCTCCAAAATCTATGTTTCAAAGATGTTACTCTTGAAAACATGTTTAATAAATTGTGCTTTTAGCAGCTGGTAGTTTCAAAGCCCAGTTGACAAAGTGATCTTTTTGGTTTGCATACAACGACAAAAAAGTCTTATCCCACTAGGGCTAGGTGAGGATAGAAAGGGAAATTTATTTACAGAGGAAAGGAGAAAGCAAAGCAGGGAAAGTATGGATTGAAAACAGAAAACTTTAAATATTTTCACATAAAATCATTTTATTACAAATCTAATGAGCTTCTGCTCAGGGTTGCCCATTTAATGGCTCAAACTTTTAGGTCAAGTAGCTCCCTGACAACCTACTAAACAGGAAATAATGGTGAAAATAAATACATGCAAAAATAAAAGACTTACCAGTGTTGATCTTAACCGATAACCAACACGCATCACATTCTGAAAATATTGAGCTTCACACAACACCCCAAAGACCTATCAAAGACAAATTCAGAATGGCTCTTAATAAGTCAAAACTTGCAAAAGTTATAAATTATTACATGTAATTCCATCAAGCGGCGATGAGATCAGCCAGCCTAATTTACAAAAAAAAATGTCTTTATTCTTTATCAAAACGTATAAACATACAGAAAGCAATTACTAAACGTGTACAAGAATTGTATTCAAATCTTACAATCCGCAACAAACAGCAATATCAAATATAGCAAATTAAAATACAAGCATCAGAACTGCTGCTGGCTTCACAATGCATTTGATAGAACCAAACATTATCAATTAAGAGTTTAGTCTGATTTGCATCATACCACTCCAACAAATATTGAGAAGGCATAAACATAGCCAGTCCAGGATGGATCACCATTTTGCATAGACTGCAGAAAATTTTATATGACAAGTCAAATGGCATTATGCAAATTGTTAAAAATATAATAATAATAATAATAATAAGATATTTAGAGAATAATTGTCAGTGTGTGTAATACATTAGGAGATTGTCTTCTATTAGTCCACTAAACATGCACTAGAGGTACTTTACAAGTGAAAATTCAGAAAAAGAGCAACTAACCTGCAGCAGCTGATTCAATATAAGTGGGCCCATAAATTGGGAAATATCATTGCCAATCTACATGTTGTAAACAAAAGAACAAATAAATCAAATATAAAGTTTTCAACTCAACAGTTTAACCATGCAAAAGTACATTTCCAAATATGCAAATGTGCGGGTCTTCATAGATTTCACACTGGAAGTGTATCATGAGATAGATTTGAGACCAGCTGATCACTAGATGTTAGTTAGCTCTAATAGCAATTTAAATTGATAGTTGATATTACGGTACCTTCTCATTGGATGCATAAATATTTTAAGCATAATAATGTTCAGCTCAGTAGTTGATACATGATAAAACAAATCACCAGTTTAATATCTTCAATATATTCTTGCTGGACAACATGAAATCATATAGTTTGACACAGAACAAACTCTGAGACATACATTTTGGGTATCCAAACCAAACATTGGGAGCTAAAAGACCATGTTGCTACCTTTTGACCAAGTTGCAGATCATAAATCTAGTTGTGACATACTTAATTTATAAGTTACAACAAACAAATCATTTGCCTATATTGAGAAATCATATCAAATTTTGAATAAAAACAGAAAACTATCTTCACCAAATGATGTGGACATATCTCATCACCAAATCATGGAAAACTCAAACAATGAGTTTATCCTATCAAATTCATGGTTCATACATGATATCTTGTCGACGAAAAAAATTGAACATTACCTTGTAAAAGCCTCCCCACCAAAACCTACAGAAAAATGAATATAAATGAAATGAAATGCATATAAACACAAATGAGAGAAAAAAAACACCTGCAGTTTTGTACTAAAAAATAAGTGCATTCCTTATCTTGAAGATATTTTACAACACAAAACAAGATTGACCTTTTAACCTATTAAAATCAACTTCACAGCACCAAGTACTATTTCATTTCAATTTCTGCTCTGATTATGAACCTTTAGTAAATGGTATATATCCCATTCTAAAGTTAAAACACCAAAATATACAGGGCTACATTACCCAAAATGTAAAAATTTACAAGGATGACTACATATAAACCTCTCTCTTCCAGTTTGCATTATCTGTTTCTTATACTTTGAGAATTGAGATTAGCAATCATATATTTTTTTGTTGTTCAGCTGCTAGAAACTTGAAGTCTAGACACGCTGGTATTTTAGGTTAATTTTTTTATATAAAAAAAGTATTTTATCAAGAGCAGAGAAATATAAAGGGATGAGGATAAGATATCCTCTACAGCTAAAATTTTTAGCAAAAGAGAAAAGAAGATAAGTGCATAACACATGTAGGACAGCATGCCAGTCCCTCTAAATGTATGTTAAAGATATTCCTTTAAGAAGATCTTTGGCAAGAATCCACAAACAAGCTAGATCCATTTTCAGATCTAAGTCTCATTTTGCTAAGAGTTTTTTTTGGTATTTCTCTATCTTCAATTATTAAGGTTAAAATTGTATATAGGACAAGAAAATTGATCATAAAAATCTACCAAAATACTGTTCTATGTTTTGCATTTCATCATGTGCAATGCAAAGTGGTGTACATGTGAGTTATGTGTTAGAGGAGTAATCTAGAAAGTTTTAGAATTGCACTGGTAAAAATACAAAATAGCTGTCCTAGTAAATGAACTATTAAGGCTTCAATTGTATACTGACCAAACACCTGAAGCAATTGTTCATCCTTTTTGGTTAATCTAGGTCTTAGATAATCCCTAGCATTTTCCTTATTTGGTATAATTAACATCTCCAAAATGTCATAAGATGTCTTATGAATTGATTTCTCATCATTAAAATGTTTGGATTGACGCACATGCACAGCGACTGTAAGTTACTTAGCAAAGCCTCAAGCCTTTAACCTGATTTGGAACCAAATGCAAAGGTTCCAGCCATCTAAAATTAAAAAAAAATCTTCAGGAAAAGCAATCCAAAAGCTTATTAGATTACAAAATAACTAGTTACTCTACATTTCCATTGGCTTTGACATATGAAAACCTTCTTGGCCTCTTTCAGGTGCTCAGCACAATTTGTTTTAGGGAGTCTCCTAGTTGGACATGTTGAGGGATCTATTGTGTCATGTCTTTGGCTATATTTGTTTTTCATATTTTTGTCACCTAGCTAAGGATATATTCATTTTCTTTGTATTCTTTCTAATGAAATTTCTTCATCAAATATTGACAGAGAAGGAAATGCAAAGAGAAGAGAAAGCTGTTAAGGCAAGTGCAATGAATTAAAGAAGTCTTAGACAATCAAATCATGTAATAGGACATTGACTGGAGGTGACTGACGAAGTTTGATTGAGAAATGATTCATTGACAGAATATGCTTGTAATCTGATCCGACCAAAAAAAAGGAGCACGCTTTGTAATATTCCTCCAGTAGAATCTAGTACAAATTAAGTTTTGAGGTGTAGGCTAGGAGCAGTATTAAGAATATTGTAAACTAACAAAAATAAAAGGGATGTAATAAATTAGAAGGTATTGACCTGAAATCAAGGGTGGTTAATTCTGGATTAATTCTTGGTATTGGAGCTTGATTGATGTGATTCATTGACAAAACATCAACATAATATTCATCTAGCATCTAGTATAAGTTGAGATATCAGATATGGGCTAGGGGCAATTAACACACATTGTGCTTCTGCCTACAATTTTCTATTGTCTCTATCTATCTCCCATTTTTGCCAAACTCTTATTTTCTCTCTAAGCTTTCTTTCTAGTTTTTCAACAGAGTAAAAAATCTAACAGAACATAAAAGACACTGATCAGTAAATCTAATGGGATACTGGATTTTGGGCCTAAGCCCAATCATTGGGCTGAACAGAACAAGGAACAATTGTTGGATCCAAGTTCAAAAGAAATGGAGGGTCTGGAAGGTTTATAGTATAACAAAAAGCAGCATGATGGCTGAAAGAGAGGAAGTTAATTAGGAAGCTAATGTATCATGTTTGTTACACAGGGGAGAGGCTACAGGTATATATAGGAAGGAGGGTTATTAGTAAGGGGAGGCAGATTTTAAAGAAAAAAAATTTAAGAGAGAATTCTCTTGGAGGAGCTCAGGAGCCATAGGCTCAGGTTGTTATCTTCCTATTTTTATGAGCTCTTTGTCCATTTTATAATATCAATACATACTTATTTTTCTCTTAGTTTTCAGTGTTCTATCAAAATTCTTATTTATCCATACCTTCCTCCAAGGCTTGCATTTAATGCTCTTAAAAGCCAAGGTTTTGGCTTCCGAGACTCCTCAACCCAACATTTCTGGAACCTACAGAGTCAAGAGGCATTATAAAGCAAAATTGAAAGGTGAAACTTCAGTGGAAAGAAAACATTTGGAAGGGGAAAAGGTATACTTATTGATCAATGTCTCTGTCCGATCCCATGTATCTAATTTCCATATATCTTTCTCTGTCAGTGGTCTTTCATATCCTAGTTTCATGATGGGATTCACCCAAGAAAACATTATTTCTGCCAAAGGAAGAAGAAACTAAAATTACCCAGAGTATATTTTAAAGGATACTGATCCAATTGAGTGCATACTGACCAAGTACACCATATCTTGTCAATTTTCACTTAAGATAATAACATTTAGTACCAGCAACGACAAATATGGAAAAATTAATAGCTTATTCAGCCCAGAGTTTGCTGTTCTAACACTCTAAACAATAATTATTAAAGCATTTTCCATAAGTATCAACAATATTTTTTACTGTTGGAAAATGTTATACAAATGTGTAGTACTTACTTGACAATATGTTGGCACTCCTCTCAGGACATATCATATCTCCTCCGGGGAGTTCATCATATGCAGCATCAATAATTATCTCAGTCCCAATAGGAGTATAGTCTGGATAAGGATCCAAAGTAGGAACATACACAAGCAATAGTATTCCAAACAAAACCTGGACCCAAAAAGAGATAACACACTACTAGTTCAATAAGAAAAAAATTTCACTAGGGTTCTAAGGAAGTTGAAATACAAGTAGGAGGAGGATAAGAAAACACCCAATGAAGGGAGTGGGGGGGAAAACAACGCTAAAGAGCCCAATGATGCAGCAAAAATGGCTAATCAAACTGTAAATGCAAATTAGTAACTCCCTTGAAAACAAACTTGAGCAAATAAATAAATAAAAGTCATAAAGACAACCTTGTCCATTAATATGTTTAAGCATAAAGAGACAACATTAATAATGCGAGTTTTGCACTCCAAAAAAATTCAATAAAGAATTAATGATTTAACACTGCAACCAAAAGTATGCCACCAGGTTTATACAAAATATTATTATAGCAAATCAGATCCTAAGTAGAAAGACAACTCTCTAGACGCATTGGAGGCACATTGTCATCAAGTCCGTGAGAAACTTCAGCAAGGAACAATTCATGTGCAGACTTAGAAGCAGGTAGCAGATATTTTTATGAAGGCAATTTGTCAAAACAAGGTACATTACATTTGTTTTTTTTTTTTTTGGATCAACAAATGTTAGTTGTTAATTTGTTAGTTTTTTGTTAGTGAGAGGGATTCAAAACACCCGACCTCTCCCTCCCCCCTTCGCCCTTTAACCCCAAATCAACCTTATAACTTCTACGTATATTACATTTGTAATAAGCTTGAGTATAATTACAATCAAGGATCCAGATTGAGAAGGGCCTCAAAGTGTAAAGTCAGATTAACATGAGTTGTGTGGGATGGGCTTGTACAAGTTGTACTACACAGAATATTAAGTATCAAACATCCAGTTGCAGTTAATTTAAAAAGAAAAACATAATCATTGATCACAAGACACACAAAATTGAAGAGCACAGAATACCTGGCTAACCACCTCACTGATGTATAAATATAGCACAGAGCTGCAAAGAAAACCAAAATATCAGTTTGAGAAAAACACAGGGAAGCAAAACATATGGTTTTGAACATGAAACAGATGAAAAATATGCATTGATCCATTTCCATTTTTAATAATGCCTCATTATAAAAATATTAACTAAAAAAGTCAAACCAGAGACAATTGCACACACCCAGAGTTATGTAATTACATTGTCCCTTGCTCCCTTGTTTAAAAATATTAACTGAAAAAGTGGAGCCAGTGACAATTGCAGGTGATGCATGTGATTCACAGTAAAGGGTTCTATCCAATTCAATACTTAAAGAAAGAAAAGGAGCTCAAAATCTTAGTTATTTGGAGTTCTTTTTTACAATAAATAACAGTCATATAGAAGGGTACAAAACAGGAGGATCAAGAGTCCTCAAACGGCTATAAAGAAACTCAGAATGGATTACTAGTGATTGTTGGTGAGACGTGGTGTCTTATCAATTTGTATCATTCTTTTTAAGTAGCTTAACGGGTTCTAAAAGGAAGAACTAATAGAAAATTATGAATGTGTTATCTATGTTTTTCTCCATAGTATTTGGCTGGAGAAACTTGTATCATCAATAATTCCTCCCACTCTTTAAATATGTTGGGATAGGAGCAATTTTATAGCATCTATGACGTTTGGCCTTTTGTTCCTTTTACAGTGTATTTGGTTATAGATTTTTATTTATTTATTTTACCTTGTTTGGTTTAGAAAATAGAAGGGGAGGGGAAGGGAAATGAAGGGGACAAAATCCCTCCCCACCAATTTTTTGTCTCCCCTGACAATGTTGGGAGATTTGGAAGGCCAAGGAAGTGACTTCTAATTTGTGAACTGAGCTGACTAAATTTCACTAAAATCTTATTTTACCTAACACTCCTTCCATTAATGTTTATAAAGGTATAAGAATATATTACTTAAATTTTTCCTCCCCACCCCTCAAACTAAACAAGGGAGACACACCTGCACCCCTCCCCTCCCCTCCTTTGTATTGATCAGCTTGTTTGTTTTAACCTTTCAGCCTTTCTAAACGTCTCGTCTTCCTCCATTTTTGTACTCTATATTCCATCTTTCTAAAGTTTACATTTACTGGGAGTAAACAAATTTAATGAAATCTTAATAGATAGTGCATAACATGTCATTATTAACCAACAAGTCACATAACATAGCAAACATGATATGGTCAAACCTGCTATAGAACTCCTTCACAGAAATGATGAGATTGAACACTACAGCATCTCCTACAATAGTATAAATCAAACCAAATCTGACAAACCATCGGAATTCTCGGATGTAGACTTTAGTCTCAATCCCAACCAAAACTAGTATAGAGCACCAAGCAAGAGCCTCAGTGATCAGTGAAATTATCTGTCAATAGATTATATTACAGCTTTAATTAACAGAATCAAAATCTGCAAAAAAAGGATTAACCAGAAGAAATAAAAGATACTGCAGGTAAAAACAATAATTCAAAGAAGTTGAACAAATCAAAAACCTTTACATTTCAATTATATGAAAAATAAATAAGGTAGAATATATATAAATCATAGAAACCTATGTGCAGTAATCAGAGTCATAGCTCACCTCAAATGGAGCAAGTCGAGTCTGCCCGTCTAAATTTAGAACTGATATTCCCATAATCAATCTGTATAATGGCTCTGCCACACAATATAAAGCTAGCAATCCCAGAATATAATTGTAAAGGTTTGACCTTAAACGGTACCTCTTGACCGTGAAATCCTTCTTAATCAACCATATGCGATAAATACACAGGCCTAGAAGTACCAAATAAGAAATGGAAATGACTAGAGAGTCAACCACACAAGGAGTGTAAGCACCAAAGGCATTCTCCACTGATTTTGTCCATACTCCATTTGCAACTGGCCGACAATACCAATCCAATGGCTCAAAAGCCATTTTTATCAACTGCTTTATTGGATAAGTTTAAGCCAAACACGTCAGCACAAAATCATTCCCCTCTTCACTCTTCAAATGATGAACCTAAAACCAATAAGCATCCAGAGTTAGCAGCTTCAGCACACTAACATCAAACGAGTAGATAATGATGATAATCAAAAACAAGCATTCACATATCACCACTTTCCCCAGCTACTTATGTAATCTCCGAGAAAATATTCAAACAACCAAACTGTCACTGTTTCCTATGGCTACTTACAAATTTTATTTCTAATCTATATTTCAACCTTTTCTTAAGAAGCCTCATCGGTTTCCTGGATTTCCTATAGAATTGAGGTGTAAAACTCATGACAGAATTTCTCAACAGTTCCCCCGTTTTATTGGAACACCAAACTAAATTAAAACAAAACAAGGAAACAGTGATGAAAATAACGAAAGGGAAGAGACGCGAAAACCACAACTCCCTTGCATACATACACTGCATCTCTATATTTCTAATACATTATTAGATCAGACTTTAGCAATCAAAATCCATTAATGTCTCAGGCTCAAATTTTATTTTACTTTACTAGTAAAATCTACACTCCATATGCTAGTGCAAAATCTTCTAACTGAGCAGAAGAATTAAGATAAATAAATCGAAACAGCATGAAATAGATGAAAAAAAAAAAAAATGATAAAGGTGAAAAGGCGGATTGAGTGGAATTTTCTACGTGACAAAAGGAGAAGGAAGGAGAGCATGAGCGGTGGAGAAAGGAGAAGAGCGAAGTGGCGGTGAGAAAATGAGGGAAAACGGTTTGGAGAAGAAAACAAAGAATCTAAGAAGATAAGGTGAAGAAAGAGAGAAAGGGAATCTAACCTGGCGCAGTGAGATGTGGCGGAGAATAAAGAGCGAATGAGAAACGGAAAAATAAGAATCAAGTCGTAGTGTGCGTTGATGTTAAAAAAAGGGGAGAATGAAAGAAGGAAAGAAAAATATGGAAAGTGAAGTAAAATGAAATGCGTGCATGAACAGCGGTGTCGACTTGGGCTGGACCCAATTGATAGTTGGATGGTCGTGTGGTGGTGACTGACTATAGCCTATATAGGCATCTGTATCTTTCGTTTCATATAAAGAATATGTCAACTATCATACGTCACAGCTTACGCTTCCACTTTCTCGCTTTACGGTCTTCAATGAATATCTTATTGTTTCCCTATTCATAATTATTATTGTTCTTTTCTTTCAACTTGATGTATTTTTTATTTTTAACATTTTTTTTTAAGTCATAAGTATAAAAAATATTATAATATTTTATACACATTACTCAATTAATTTAATTTAATTTTTTAATCGATTTTTAACATGTTTGCAAGTATGATAAATTTTAGTTTTACGAAAATGTTACTTTTTTATTTTTTATTTTTAAATGTTTCCCATAATAATTATATAACATTCATTTAGACTTGTTATCATAGTAATATAAAATTGTTAGTTATGTCACAGATTATTTCAAATTATTTACCAATATAACATGTTTATGAAACATTTAAAGAATTAATTTATGAAAATAAAACTAATAAAAAATTAAAATCAAAATGTAATGTATTTATTAAACCTAAAAACATGTTTAAACTTATTTAAAATTTTAGATTTTTTTCTCTCAAGTATCTTTGTCAACCATTCATATTATTATTTCTTCTTTTGTTCTTGTGATATTTTCTAGAAATCGTATTGTAGTATTATTTTTTAACAGTTTTTTAATATACGTTTATTAGTAAAGAAAATTTATGTAAACTTTATTAAATTATCTTGGGCTATCTTCTAATTAATAAAATTAACAAAAAAATGAAAAATAGCAAAAACATTATTAACATTTATTTTTATGTGTGAACCATGTTTTATAAATATTCTTTACATTATATTCATTCATGAAGTTGTAGTGTTTATTTTTTTCACGTTATATTCACGTTATATTTTTTTCACAATTGAATGCAACACAATTTTAATAAACTTATTTCTTTATAATTATTTTTAATCTTGACTTTAAATTTGCTGCGTTGTAGCCAAACTATAAATATAACTTACATGTATTTATAAACATGAAAATTAATATAAACATGTTGCCCAAAAGTTATTAAAAATTTAAGAAGTTTAACATTGAATTTACATGTATTCTTAAATGTATACACAATTAAGAAAATTGAAATACTAACAACAAACTATACATGAAATCTTAGTATTCAAATGTCAATTTTATTCATGATGATGGTGGGTTCCAAAGTTTACGTATAAATAAGTCAAAATTAAAATTTGTTAATGTAAACAAAATATTTATCGTCTATTTAAAATTAATACAATTTTTTTATCAACATATTATGGTTGAATAAAATTAATTAATAATAAATATATTTATAATTATATATTTATATTTTGTAATTGTGAAATTTCTGCACTTTA
>JAMLFT010002157.1:0-26905 GCA_026544285.1 Pachyrhizus erosus | reverse complement strand
AAAAATAAAATAAAATAAAAATATGTTTTAAAAAATTAAAGTAAAAAAATTATTTTTCAAAAATTAAAAGGATATTTAAATCCTTTTTTAAAATATTTTTTCAATAGATCAAACAAAGTTAATAAAGTACAATTTTTTTTTCTATTCTTGATCCTAATGTGGAATTTTGAGCAGCTAAAATGGAATGAATTTTTTTTCAGGACTAAACATGAAATAATTTTTTTGAGAAAATAAAATCAGTAAAAAGTTTTATGAAAAAATAAAAATAAAAATTCACAAAAAGTAAGAGATAAAAAAAATTAATAAACTCTTCTTATATTTAAACAGGAGAATTCAAATAATTTTATTATAAAAAATATGTAACGAGTATCCAGGGCGTGGATACCTTGAGACCCTCTTCATCCACATTTATTAACGGATAAGAATGTCCTTATTTAAATTATCCATAAATATCTATTTTTAACTATTAATCTTTATGAGTACAAATATTTTTGCTATTCTTAAGGATCATAAGTTCTGGTGTGGTAACATATCAAGAAGTGTTTTGGTAAAATTCCTGTAAGAATTGTGAAGGAGATAGTGAAAATTTTTAGTTGTAGAATGAGGAATATATGTAAGTTATACTGGTAGTGACTGAATTAATATAAAATATCTTCTATACAATCTCTCTTACTGAGCAGGACCGAGTTTTCCTGTTTTTATTTTCAATCAGAAATCCTTGGATTAAACTGTTTGTTCTTGTTTATGTTGTATATTGTCTTGGTCAAATGAGTCCGTTTTGATTCATTCATATGTATATTTATTATCCTATATTTTAATTTTCATTGACCATATTTTAATTTATATATTTAAATCCATGTTCATACTAGCCATTGCCTTGTCTGTCTATATACTGGTTCTTGTGTTGACTTAACCGTTCTATAATCAAACTGGAACCACTATACAAAGCTGAATTTGGGAAACTCCCAAAATGACAATCTAGGTAAAAGAAATAATTTGTAGCTGTGACTGACTTCAAGTTGAAATAATCAATTAATGAATGAGGTCAGTGAGGATATGAAACCTTGTGAACGAGCTTGCTTCTTTCCTACATACTGGGCATTGTTAACATGTAATTATAAATATACTAAAATATCAAATATTAATGTAGATTATGTTAATATAAGAACGTTTCGTAAAACTTTTTTTTCACTAAAAGCAAAATAATGACTTGTTAGGGATAATTATTTCTTATTCACTTCTTGCTTATTGCAAGAATATTGTACATATTTTGGAGAATGCCTGAGACATGATGATTCCATAATCCCAATTTTTTCAATTTTTAAAAATATATCATAAAAATAAAATAGAAGTTTAGGATAGTAATTTCGGATCCACTTTAATTCTCACCTTTTCAAAGCTAAAATTCCCGACACTCTTTCATATTTTTTTACATAGCAATTTTCAATTAAACTCTACCAACACATATTTTCTAAAAAAAAACTATCCATGACTCTTAGTTTCTTATTGTACTGAAGGACACGTGGGTGTGAGAATTAAACTGCCAAGCCAAAATTGATCTTTCATAAATTCCATTTCAGTTTGAATATATTAATTCGTTCATTTAAATTTGATTCCTGTTTTATTTATATCTAATCGATAAACTTAATATTTTGAAAGTTATTTAAATTTTTCACATTTAATTAGATGAAATTATTTTAAGACAAACATTATAGAATATTAATACCTTTCACATATGTAATCGACCCCTTAATCTAAAATTTGGTTTTGATAATTATTCCTTTTTTCAGTAGCATTTTTTAAATCAATAGGAAAATTATTTGTGAATTTTTATGTAAAATTTTCACAAAAATGTTACCTAGAGAATTTTCTGCATGAAAATCCAAAAAAATCCCAAGACACACCACTTTTCAATGAAAATGTTTGCTGCAGAAAAAAAAAATCACACAAAAATTTATATGAGTTTCAAAATTCGCAAGTTGTTATATTTTTTTAAAGATATTACTCAAGAATTAAAATTCCCAGGAAAATCCTTGCGGTAAAATCTGCATGCCTCAAGTAGTTCTCCCCAAATTTTCTGGACGGCATGATCGAGGTTTTCACTGGTACTAAGAGAGGCAGAAATTTCTCAATAAAAGGGACGCAAATCAACAAGAGACCATTCATTTTAGATACCTGTACGGATTCTTAGATGATGCCTTATTAATTAAACGATAGCTAACCTTCTATTATATATTTCTTAATTTTATTGAACTTGAGATAGTGACTGTAATCCGAATTAGACTACATATATACTCATTTCGTTTGCTTATCTTGGGCAATATTAATTTCATATCTTATAATTAAACCCTAAACATTAATTTTATATATTTATTGGCTCCACTTCAACAGAATTGCCAAGATTGTTGAGATTGCTTTTCTCTTGTTAGTTAATATGAGGATTCCGATTCCAATTTTTGTGTGTATTTTTAGTACGAGAAAAATACCCACAGACACATCAAATGGTTTTAAAAAAATTATACCCTTCACTTCTATTGTGTATGTCTTTCTCTTACTGAAAATTTTTCGGTATTCAAGAGGATCTACACTTGTTATATAGTCCCTTAACTTCGATTAAGAGCTACTGTTTCAATATATCAAAATAATCTCACATCACTTAAAAATTAAAATTAATAATAATTTATAAACACTCTCCTTTAATCCACCGCCATGAGGTTGAAATAATGTTCTAAAATGTTTTGTTTTCTTATTTATTTGAAAAGCTAATTAAAAATAAATAAATAAATTTGTAAACTCAACAATAACTTCAAATGTTAAGATAATTAATCTAAAGCAAAATTAATGGAATGGTTTATCTATGTTCATTAAAATAACTTAATTAATCTTGAAAGACAAATGATAACTAGTTCTTCTAGGACAATAGTTAAAAAAATAAAAATAAAAAATATTTTATTGTAATGTGTAGTGTTTTTCTATAATTTTGAAATGTATTTTTATATAATTTTTAATAAAAATTTATCTTTTTAATTCATTAACCAATATTTTAATGGCACTCAATAACGACACTCATCCTGAAGAATCTTAAATAAATGCCAATAAAAATAGGTATATTTTTATTTAATTTATTAAAAACAACCTAGGTGACTTAAAAATCACATCTTAACAAAATTTCAATTTAATTACCTTTTGTTCCAATAGTTTAAAACATCAAACGCTTCAATCCCTATTGTTGCAATTGTTTTAATCTTTTGATCTTTGCTATCAAATTACAGCTAATGCTTAAAGAAACATGAATAAAATTAATTAAAAAAGGAAAGCAAAGTCAGGTGCAACTAAAGTGCAATGGAGGTTTGCAACAACCACAACAATCATCCCATTGCCACCATCAACTTAGTTCAACCTCATGACACCACTTCAAATCCCATTTGCGTGATGAGAGACAGTGAGGAAGTAGATTACATCATAACAAATACTAAGCTTGCAAAGGTTGGTGACAAACTCAAGAATAACATAATGTGCAGTGGCTTTATCCCAAACCTCCACTCCACTTCAATTGTGCCTTAGCTTACTTTTTTACTTTTCTTAATTTTTTTTATGTTTCTTTTAATATGTGTTAGTTAAAATTTGACTACAAACATTAAAAGATATAAAAATTCCAATTATAAAGATTAAAAAAAATGTTTTAAACTATAAAAATTAAATAAAAGAATTATAATTATAAAAATTAAAAGAGCAATTAAGTCTAATTTATCTTTTTTAGAAAAAAAAATTGACCAACATGTTAAAAGTAACACTATTGTTAGAACAAATTATATTCGTTCTCCTTTAATATAACACTTATTATACTCACATATCATGTCTAAAATGTTCCTACAAAAATACAAAATATTCTATTGTTACAAAGTTGACTATGTTAATCAAAATATGTCATGTGTCTTTTTAATGAAATTTTTAGATAATTTTATCCTCCATACCTTTGTTTAATTGTGTTTGACATTAAAAAAGTAAATTACATTCACACTCCTTCAACTTAATGTTTATTACACTCACACTCTATCAATTTAATGTTTATTACAGTTGCATCTCCTCGTGCTAATGTTAATTATTGTTGATTTAGATATATAAGTTTTTTATGCTTAGCTTGTTGTCTAAAATTGAGTCAAATATACATAAACTAGACACAGTTATCATTTATTAAACAAAAATGATAATGTCACAAATAATATGTGTGAAATAAGATAAACATATAAAACCAGAATAATTATTACACTATATCTAGGAGAATCTATTAGCATCTAATTTGCATATTATTAATTATATGTATCTTTAGACAAGTAAATTAGTTCAATATTACGATAATTTAGACAAGTAAATTAGTTCAATATTACGATAATTTGGTGTATCGATTCAGCACAACACCGAATTTGTATATATATATGTGTGTATGTATGTATTGTGATGAAAAACACAAAATCAATTTCATTCATATTTAATTTCGTATTTCATTAACATAAAAAATTTATATATCTAAATTAATAATAGTTAACATTAACATGAGGAAACACGATTATAATAAATATTAAATTGATGAGTGTAAATGTAATAAACATTAAATTAAAAGAATGTAAGTATAATTTATTCTTTTAATTTAAAAAATAATCTTTTAATTTAAATAGATATAAAAAATAAAATTATTAAAAAGACATGTGATATATTTTTATTAACGGAATTAATTCTGTAATAATATAGGATTATTTATGTAATAAAATTTTGAAAATGAAAAAAAGGTTATTTTTAAAAATATTTTAAACAAAAATATAAGTGTAACAAACACTGTCTTAAAAAAAATTGAGTGAAATTTGCTCTTATTGTTATGATAAGTAAAGGGTACTTACCAAAAATTCAAATCATGAATTACATGCAAGTCTTGAAGTTTGGAGCACTTGCAATGTCGTTCTAAATTGTCAGTTTGTCCATCATCATCAAGGAATGGCTCTCATTCACAGCTGAGGCAGCGTCGTTGGAAGGAGAAAAAGCCATTAAAAAGCAAACGGGTATTTGTGAAGGATCTGAGTATTCCTGAACAACAAGATCTTCAGCAAATATGCCATCGCGCTTACTCTTCCAATCTTCATGTCCATTTGTTTAGCTAAGAAGTTGAAGAACGTTGTTTCAGAAACTCGCGTCCTCTGAAAAGCGTTTCCGTTGCATTTCTGCGATCCAAAGCTTTATGAATCCATCACAACATAGCCGACCATCTCAAATATAGTTTTTCTTTTCTTTGTTATTTATCGATTTTTTTGTTTGTTTTTATTTAATTATTTTTTCCTTTTTGATGTGAAAAAGTGAGGTGCAACTGCAGCCCACAACCAGTAATTAACAACTAGTAATTAACAGAAGTTCAACTTTTAATTCGGAATCTCGAGACAGGTTCTTCGACATATGCAAGTGCTAAGACCAACTTTTGCACGCTCCAAGACGTTGTGTGCACAAAGTTACAAACACAGCCTGTGAAGGTCTACAACGTATATGCAGAGTAACGTCACAAGGATTGCGTAAGGTTCTCCAGCTCTGCCGTCTTACAATTAATTAATTATTTACTCAATTAAATATGTTATTGCAATAGGGTTATATTGGTAAAAGGATATTGAGGTTTCAGAATAACTATAATTTTTAATAGAATAAGGTTATAGTGTTAGAAGAAGGAGATAGAGGTTTTAACTTGTTCTCGACTCAAACATTTATATATTAAAAAATATTTTTTCTTATAAAAAATATAACTAATAATAAGTTATATTTGGAACATTAATGTAAATTCTTTTCTTTTATAAGCAAATAAATTTTATCACTAAAAGAAGACCTTGACCTTAGCACGAGGCATGCCAAAGATTAGCATAAAAGGTCTGTCACACGTATACCCACAAAATACCAGTACAATAAAAACTAATACATGGAAACCACAACCAGTAAAATGACTCAAGAAATCTATTAACGTTGTAAATTCTTAGGAATCAGAAGTGAATGGACAGTAGAATATATAATAGTAGAAGATTGAAGAATGAGATCAAAGAGGAAATTAATGAACTCATCCTACCTGTAAATAGTCACTCTAGCTTCTAAAGATATTCTTAAGTTAGGAATTTATTTCAATAAGAAGCTAGAATTGCTTCATGATTTACTGGTAGCAGTGGGTCAGGCAGCTATGCAGATTAATTTTCGTCATAAAGGAATATGGAAGGTGGATTCTTCTAAGGTTTACATAACCTCCTACCAACTCCTTATGATTGGGCAACTATCAAATCAAGAAGGATTTTTGAGAAGTAACTTTTTATCCAATAGCTGGAAGAAAAAGGTTTAACAAAAATATAATTCGGTATAGTGCTGAGATAGTTCATATGAAGAGAGGAGAGTATGATACTAATTAGTAAAGACAATCAAAAAACACAAAAAGAAAAAAAGAAAATGAAAAAACAAAAGAGACTTCTTACGGAAAGAGAAAAAGTTATGATAGGATGACAAACTTTTTTATAAAATAAATATTTAGTTAATCATTCTTAACAGATTAATAAATTTTATCTGATAATTATTAACTTTTTAACTATTTAAAACTATTATTAACAATAAAATAAATAAATTCTGACATCTAATGAGAGGATTTTACCCGCCTAAATATCGGATCATTGCAAAGAACCTTTCTACAACATAAATAGAGGATTGTTTGTTTGTAACAATAAAGCTAAAAAAAAATACAGATGATTCTGTAATTTTTCGTCTCGTTTGATCTAATTATTTACTATTTTATAAAGAGGGCCGAGCCCAACTAAAATTAAAAGAATGAGGTGATATTTACAAATGGGAAGGTTGATCTTATTAGAATTTTGAACATCAAAATCAGATCATGAACGTGGTCACAAAAGTTGGCAGATATTTTTATGCATTGAATATGTTATTCATTTCTGAAAATGTTTCAATTTTTTGTTTTAATTTCTAAAAGAATTATTAACTTTAATTCTAATATATTTGATAAAATGATGTGATTTATATCTTTGATTACGAACTAAAATATGTGTAATGAAGGAATAAAAATACATTAACTGTTTTGTTAAATATAGTTATTAAAAAATTCTTATAAGAGTTAAAGCAAAAATTTGTTACATTTTCATGGATATAGACATATTTAACCTTTTATTTTTCTGCATGATGTTCTTGACTTTTTTCAATGTATCAAACTAGCTTATAGTTTTCTTATTATACCAGTTAGAATACTCCTTATATTTTCTTGATATTATTATTGTTCGATAAAAAAAAAAAAAAAATACTTGGCGAGCACTTCGTTTGCGTAGTATACATCGAATATAACATAAATACAATATACTAATTATGTGCTGCGTTGGGTATATATAATCAATATGCACTTGAAAAAGACAACGGATACAACAGGCAGCCATAATTTTTTTGAACAAGATTAAAGATAACTTTTTTAAATTGGAAAACTGATCATATATAGAAAAACCACTTAATTATTGTAAAATATATTACCTATAATATAAAGCAACTAATGGTACAAGCTCTGTTCCAAGAATACGTAACATATACACATATAATGAGATTAAATAATACAAATATTTTTAAGAAAATATATCTAAGCATGCACATATACCTCATAAGTCATAACTATAGCTCTACTTAATGCATGAAAGATGTATGAGCATGTACAAACAAAATTAAAAAAAAAACTGGGTTAAAGGAAGATATATTATACAAACACGTATATTTTATATAGCTATGTAAAATTATATTGAACTACATGTCAAATAAAAAAAAAACTTTACAATAATATATAAAAATTAATTTTTGTGAAAAAATACCACCAAAATTTGTTTTTAGCGACCATTAATATGTCCTTTAGCAATTATATAAAGGCTAAATTATTCTATAAAATTTTTAATTATTTAAAAAAAATTATTTTAAAATATTGTTTTTTTGTATTGGGTTCTTAAACTTACATTTATTTGAGTTTTTTTGTCTAACGTGCTTTTATGGAAAATTAACCATGTGTTTGATAAAGTACTCAAAGAGTTTATATGTTTGCTTAACAAGTCTATAAATTAGTTTGATTAATAGTTATATTTGATAAATGAGTTTATTTTAATAATTTATAATTTATTTTTATAAGTTATTAATTTTTTTATTTTTATTCTTATTAATTTATTTAAAAAAATTCATTAATTAATTATAATATTTTATGTTATTTTACATTTATAAATTAAATTATTAGTTATTCTTATCAAATATTTTTAATTTAATTAATTAATTTATAAATTTTTAACTTTCAACTAATTTATCTACTTTACCTAGTTTATCAATTAACTTTATTAAATGGAAGTGCAGTCAAGAAATTGGTGCTTCTAAAATTTGTTGTAAGTCATTTGTGAGAATATTTACAAAATTTTAACCTTTGTAAGTCAACTCAACCTAACTTCTTTCACAAGTTACTCCAATTTTTATCTAATAACACATAATTTTACATACAACACATTCTAGAAATATCAATCTTCTAACTGTAATACTTTTAATTGAATATTTATAGTTAATTTTTTATAATAATAATTTAAAAAATCAATTAAAAAAAAGTAGTGGTTCAAATATCCAGAAAAAAAAGTTCAAAAATATACTTAAAATTTATCAATTTTCATGTAGTTACAATTTAACCTTATATAAATTGTTACTAAATCTTCTAAGAATAATTAGTTAATGACCTATGTGTGCAGAATTGGTAAAAGTATTACCGATCGATTATATTGGATAATGAGATAAAGACCCATTAAATGGATTAAAAAAACTAAAACTTTTTATGGGCAATGATAGTAGTAGTTTTAGGATATGTTGGATTAATCATTAAAAAAGTATTTTTGGGTGTTAAATATATTTTTAAATAATAAAGTCAGTTTGGTGATATATTTAAATATTTATACGCAATAAAATTTTATCTAAAAATTAAGTTTTATAAAACTAAAACTTGTTACTTTTTAAAATTTTGTTTAAAAACTTTAATTTAAACTTGAAATTACAAGCTTTAATCTAAACATATATTTTTCAATTACCCTTTCTCACTAATTTGCTTATTTTTATGTATTCTCGATAACATCTTAAAACAATATTCACCCTATCACAAAAAGCAACACTACAATGACAGGTACACTTTTGCCATTAATTTGACAAGATTTAACGTAAAGAGAATTTTCTAATGAAATAGCTAATACAATAGATTTAAGCTGTTTTCGATTACAAGATGAAGCCTACACTCCAATGCCATGCCCAGAAAGAATTTGTTGACTGAAACAGATACCTAGCCATCAAACTCCAAACTGCTGAAAAACATTCTCAAATTCAACGGTTTCAGTGGATGATAGCATAGGCATACGCCTCGAATAGCCGGAAAAGAATTCATAATCGTATAATAGGAGGTCTCCAGGTGAGGACAACTGATTTGGAGCACTATGGTCATTGTGAATCACTTCCACGGGCTCATGTTTGGTTGATGCAAGTACTGATGAGGGAAACGGGTTTTCTTGTTTGCTTTGAAAGCTGTTACTAAAGCTAAGTAATGTGGAAGAAGCAGAGGGAGAAAGAGGTTCTAAAATAATCTCGGGATTCAAAGGGCTTTTACAAGTGTGATGGCCATAATAGGTTGTTCGGTACAACGGAGGATCATCTTGAATTCTCTGAACCTGTTTCATTGCTTGGCATCCTTGATCATTCTGGTGAGTGCACCTGTAGTAGCTCCTGCACACATATTTCAAGTAAGTTGGATTCATTGTTCAGAATTCAAACGAGAGAGGCTTTGGGTGTGTTCAATTTTCAGTAAACAAGTTTAAAAGTAAAATTAGTTTGAAATCATGTTTAGTTAATCTTCAAAATATGTTTGAAAATAAAATTTTATCTAAAAATTCAGTTTTGTATGAATAAAATTTGAAATACTTTTACAAACTTCTTTTACTAACTTAAATTTCTAAATTAAAATTAAAACATGCGCTTACACACATACGAACAACGGTAATTTGAAACGGAAGATTACCTGAGGTATTTGGCGTTTGATGTCATTTTTTGTCCATACTTTCTCCATACATAGCCATCTTCAATCAGTATTGAGCTGTCCTTTTCCCAAGTTGGTGCTATTGATCTTACATATGAAGATAAAAATATCAATTTTAGAATTCTTATATTTAAGTATTTTCACAACTAATCCAATTATCTATTGACTTGAATATTTATGAAATCATTGTAAGCAATCACAATTAATCCTAATAATTGTGTAAACTAGAGGCCTTAACCAAGATGCAATTGACAACTAGCAATTCTTTTGTAATTCAATCATTCTAAATCTCCTTACAATATTGTCTTTACTAAACATTTTTTTTATATATAACTTATATCTTTTAAAAGAGATAATTAATTGAATGAAATTATTATACATGATAAAAAAAATTTAAAATGTTTAGCATAATTGTATATCAAAACTTAAATTTGAGATTATTAAATAAATTAAAGTAATTTCATATTAATTATTCATGCATAGGTGATTCTTAATTTATACATGTAAAATATCAAGAAAATTAAATAGAAGATATTACAAATGAATGTCATTATTTGTTTGTATTTCTCGAGTTTTACCCTCATCTTAAAAATAATAGGATCGTACAACAACACTTTCTTTTAACATAAAATTCAGTTTAACTATTTAATCGTTTAAAAATAAGTATACAGGACGATGGAGATTTTAATGCATAAAAATTAAATTGGAATATTAGAATGCTGAGAAATGATGAATTTGGATTGCGTCATTTTTTTCTTAAAATCATGATACATGTAATGTTGACGCCAAAGAGGGAGAAAAATCATCTTTCTAAATGATCGACAGACACAAACAGATCTTTCAGTTTTACTGGATTTACAACTGCTCCTCAACTTTTCTTTGAAAGATTTTGAATTTCTGATAAAAATATTATTTTGTGGATGATTGGTTGATCCCTTTACAATAGTGATTGATCTAGCTTCCAAAATTTGTATCTTTCATACCCTATAACTTCTTTATATCACGATATTAAAGAAAATGATCGGATCCAAATCCCAAAACAATAATAATCTGCCAAATATAACTCGCTAGCTAGGAAAACATGAATCACAATTCTTACTTTCTCTTGTAGCCTCTTGTTCTAGTTTTAGTGTTGAGACTCTTGCAAGTTTCATCCGTACACTCCAACTTTGGGGAACTCGTGGACGAAGAGACATCTCTGAGAGTAATAGACGCCGCCACCTCATTGGAGACATCATTATTGGAGTTCAAAAGCAAAAGGCTATTTGTGAATGAACACAAGACCTTGCGTACAAGATCTTCAACAAATGGTAAAACTGACTTTGACCTGCCCTCCTTTTCAAGATGACTGTTCAATTTATCATGAACAAGTACTTCCAGTATCTGATTTGCCATGTCACGCCCTCTGATCAGTTCTTCTTCCATTGCCTTTTTTCCATTTGGAAGCAGATTTTCCATAACCTTTTTCGGTATAACACTATACCTATTATGGCAGCGAAGCAGAGAGAAATACCTTTTATTTAAAGTGGCACTTCCCCCACTTGCATATTTAAAAAATGCTATTCTAGAGAGTATAGAAAAAAGAAATTCCTGAGCACAAATTGACAGGTTTTGTTCACGAGACAATTTTTTAGGTGAAGAACACGCACCGGTGAAAATTAGCAACGTAAGCAAGAGGGTTTTCTCTTATTGGAAGTGTTCAGAGCGTGGGAAGAGAAGTAGTGGATTTGTTTCCATGGAGATGCACGATGATCTCTGAATGCTAACTTCATGCTTAGAACATAACCATCTTTTGGACAGTAATACCCTTGGGTTTAATTTGCACGTTGTTACAGTGAGAGGAGCCCATGTTTTGGTCTTAGTTACTGGATAGATACGTGTTACAGAGGTAAGAAGCTTGTGCTGTTGTGCAGATATATTGTTTTAAAAAAAAATTATGCTTAAATCTACTTTTTGTTGTCTATAGCTTTACTTTTTTATAATTTTGGTTGTTGAAAATTCTTTATGCATACTCCATAATTTTAAAATTAGATTATTATATTTTATTAGTTAATTGTTAATTTTTAATAAAGATTGATATCATAACATATTAATAACAGTATAGCATTGACATGCTAATATGATATTTTTTATATTGACATAATAACATCAATATCTTAATATCAACATGATAATTTTACGTTAATATATATATATTAGATTATTATATGAGCATGTTAATACATATTATCGTCGTTAACATGTTACACTAATAATTTTAAAAAAAAAATAATGATAGATTATGAATAGATTAAAATTGTCCAATTTTAAATGGTGAAGAATCAAATGTATAATAAAAAAATTTAGGAATCAAAATTCATAGAAATATAAAGTAAAAAGATGAATTTAAACCAAAATTTTATCTTATTATTATCTTATAAAATTTTAAAATAAAATTTATTTTACGATACGTTATATGGTGAAATTAATATGGGATATATAAGATTAGGGAAAGAGAAAAGGGTAAGTAGGAATGTAAGAACGGTCTGAGTAACACATAGGGTATTTGATCCTTTTTCTACACTACCATTTGACTATTCTATTATGATCACTATAATTGTTGCTAGTTGGCACGTTTTTAATGTGACTGATGCTGTTATCTTTTAATAGTCACTTCGATCACTCCATTAATACTTTGACTAAGAAAGTACGGTTAGTTTCCTTGTAAGTGAAATACATAGGCAGATTAGTCTTAGACACTAACATAAAATCTAACAAAAGGTGATGTAATTGCAAATGTATTATTGATTTGGATGTGATTTTTAACTACATTTATGAGGGGAAAAACTTAATTAAAAGAAACAAATTCTATTTTTGGTTATATCTCTACCAGAAATATGATTCTGCATTAAAAAATTAAATATATGCCAATTTCTTGTAACAGTGATTTATATATATTTTTTATAAGCAAAAATTTTATTGTGAAAAGATCATTAGTCTTTAATCTAGTCACTTGATTCAATAAACTCCATTGCATCTCCAAACTTTATTCCAAAGCCCAAAAACATTCTCGTGAAGGCAATTGTAATCATATAGATCATAAGCAATTTTATTTTAGAAAGATCCACACCATGAGTTAGAGATCTAATAGGTATATTGTTGCCTGCTAATTTAGGTTAAAAGGCATGAAACCTAGAATTTCAAGAAACGAATGAAAAACATTATCAAATTAATTTTTAAATTATTAAAATTTTAAAATAATCCTTAAAATTAAAATTATCAATCAAGTTGATGCAAGTCATCCGTTATCCATTAGCATGTTAGATACACTAATGTGAGACATCAAGTACATTCATGTTGGCCAACATAAGGCAAACCAATAATAGAGAATCATTATTTTAGTACTTAATATTTTCTTTAGCTTTTATTTTAAGATAAAAATTAAAAATGTGATTTAATTCTTTACATTATTATTTATCATAAAAATATCACAAAATATTGTGATAATAAAAAATAAAACTTATTAATGATTGTTAATTTTATTTATATTAAGTTTTGAAAAAATATTAATTTAATTTAAGATAAATTTGTTGTTCTTAACTAAATTAACCAATCTCATTAATTAAAATAAATTAATTAATTAGATCTTATAATAAAAATCAAAGGTAATAACATTTTAAACTTAATTCTAGAAATTATTTAAATTCTAACATAGTTCTTATAATTAGATATCATTGTTCAAGTTGGTCTACTCATCACCTCTAGTCAACTAATAACATCAAACATAGTGATATGACATGTTAATTGTTCTTATAACTCTCATTTGACCCACATGACAACTTAGTAACAATGATCTTTATGATTAGTTTTTTACAATGTTCATCCTTTTTTATCTTCTTCCTCCTTTTGTTCAAAAATGATAATATAAAATCTCAGTCAGAGTTCCAAGAAGTACAACACAAAGGCAATGATAATGTCCACTTTAAAACCATTTGTGCATTCAAGACAAAACAAGAAAGGTATAATTGGGTATTGGAGTGCGTCTTCAAACTCAATGGTAAATGGCTAGGGAATCAAAAGTTGTAATTTGCAATTTTGTGACTATGATATAAAAGCAATTATGTGAACCTTTAGAACTTTGAGGAATCTAGGAAAGGATTTCAACAAAATCTGTCTAATATGAACAGAAGGTATATTGAACAAAATCTGTCTAATATTCTAAGCATAGTAAAATTGAGTATGGTTATGAAGTTTATTGTAATTTTTTTCAGGACACTAAACTAAATTAGACTTAATTATATTTTTATTTCCTAAAACTTTTTATAAATTTATTTTTGGTTCTTAAATAAAAAAAAGAATAATTTGGTCCCTTTTTAAAAATAAAAGTGTTTTTTAACCCTTGTAGTCAAATAACATTAAAGAAAGTCATGAAATGTGATAATGGTCAATTATCAATATTTGACATGTGTCCACTTTCAAGCAAATTATCACTTTTGTTAATGTCATATGATTCTAGGGACTAAAAATATATATTTTTTATTTTAGAATCTAAATTGATTTCTTTTTCAACTTGAGAAACTAAAAATAAATTTACCTTAAATTTTAGGAACTAAAATATAATTAATCCATCAAATTATAATTATGTTGTACAAAGATGATAAATGGAGTGAAGTATGTGCAATAGATTTAAATGGAAACAAACAAAATTATGCCCCTTTTATTTCACTTAGAACTCCCTACATTACGTATGTCGACGACAGGTTTATGCACTATTTGTTTGGATTTCACCTTATGCTTAAATTTAAGGCATGCCCTTAATTAATAACTCTTTTGCTTATTAAAAAAAAAAAAAAAGACATATGCCCTTGCTTATCACTCTAAAATAATAGGAAAAAATTATTGTTACATACATATGAAAGTTACATAGTATAGTATATGTCTTAATATTCTAACTTCAACTCCCACACTATGAACCTTGGACATTTACTCTTTCCTCCTTATTTCTTTTATTCCATTTGTATCAATTCCACATACTTCATTCCCTTCATTGGCCCCGAAAAAATAATGAAAATCTGGTTCATTATCCTTAAAAGAAACACAATATGCTTCATAATCGTATCATTTTGTTATGTCCAGAATACTACACAAACTTTATTCAACATACATTTAGCAAAATACATTTGTAGGAAGCCTTCCCTGGATTCCTTTGAAATTTGGAGGTTTGTACAATTTTTCTTCAACCACAGTAGCAAAATCATAAATTGTAAGATTTTAGGAACCAGTTTTTGAACACAATGAAAAAAAAAAAAAGGAGAGAGAGAAGAAGGCATATATTACAAAAATTATTATCAAATAGTCTTTAAAATTAAGTTTTTAAAAGCCAACAAAACACTTAACACATCACATCAACATACATATTTTCATTTAATTAACTAAAGATAACAGTTAGATTAACCCAATCAACCGTCTTTAATTTTGAAAATTATTTTAAATAATTTCAAAGACTAAGTTGATACTAAAAAATAATTAAAATGATAATTCATTTTGATTGTGCTACCTAACGCGTAAATATATATAAATATTAATACGATACTTAATGTATCACATCAACATGTCTAACATCTATAGTTAAACAAAGGTTACACTTGATTTACAAATATTAGTTTTAAGGATTATTTTAAAATTTTAATAATTTTAAAGTTAAACTGAGAACATCCTATACAGCAGAAGAGATATAAAACAATATAGAAATGAAAATAAGAAAATGGAGAAAGAAAAAAAAAAAGTTAAAGAGATATAGAGACTAGAGAAATGCTAGCGAGAGAGTGATTCAAGAGAGAATCTAAGTCCATTGAAAAAATACATTCCAAGGAATAACGTGTTGAAAGAGACCTCCCAATTTTTATGGCCATCAGATGTGTAGCTATTGTTTCCTCACTACATCCAGTCCAGATTTCAACTAAGGGTGTCGTTCCAAAGTTGTATCCTCGAAACCATCCATCACCCACCAACCCACGTGTAGATTTATTTTTCAACATTTTTTTATACACTAACATAGAAACTAACCAATTTTTTTGCAGCTAGCCAAATTAAGCACGCCGCGTCAATTGAATAATCAAACTGACTATTCAAACTTCAAAAGATAACAGCGGTAGTAAATTTAAAACTTATCAACCATACTTTCCAAATAAAAGATACATATCAACTAACGCAACGATCGTGATAATAATAGAATTCATAATATAATCTAGAATACCAAATGTTTACTAGAAAAAGAATCAATCCCCCTACCTGGCTGGCTCTTGTCCTTATGTGCACATATCCCAAATTAGCCTGCACATATCCCAAATTACACTCAGCATGCAAAAACTAAAGGGTATTATTGTCTAATAGGTGAATGTGATTTCAGCATGAAGTTAGCATTCTTAGCTCACCATGCATTCCCATGCAAACAAACACATTGCTTCTCTGGGCACGTTCTTGACCCGTCCAATAAGAGAAAACCCTCTGGCTTACGTTGCAGATTTTCACTAGTGCGTGTACTTCACGAGAAACGTCAGCTCGTGAACTAAACCTGTCAATTTGTGCTATGAAATTTTTGTCTACACTCTCAAATGCCACAATTTTTAAATTTGAAAGTGGAGGAAGTGCTACGTTTAATATCGTATTAACTTAACCATACGAAAAAGGATAATGGAGAATCAGCTTCCAAATGTCAAAAAGGCGATCGAAGAAGAGTTAATCAGAGGTTGTGACATGGCAAATCAGATACTTGAGGTACTTGTTCATGATAAATTGAACAGTCATGTTGAACATGAGGGTGGGTCAAAGTCAGTGTTACCATTTATTGAAGATCTTGTGCGCAAGGTGTTGTGTTCATTCACAAATACCCTTTTTCTTTTGAACTCCAATAATGATGTCTCCAATGAGGTGGCGGCGTTTAGTGCTCTCGGAGATGTCTCGTCGACAACGAATTGCCCAAAGCTGGAGTCTGTGGACGAAACTCGCAAGAGTCGCAATATTCTCAACCCTAAAAATCGAAGAGGGTGCTACAAAAGAAAGTAAGAGTTGTATTGCATGTCCTTTCTAGGAAGAAAATTTTACTAAATAGGAACTGCCAAGCACTGGCAACACATTTTTTTTAATATCTTCTTTAAATATATTTTCTTGATTAAGATTTGTTTAAAATTATAAAGTTGAAAGTAAAATTCATTAAATAAGAATGAAAACCAACAAAATTGTGATATTTGTATAAATTTTAGCTTATAATAGTATATTCAAACAAATGTGTTAAATAGTATGTTGTTAATATTTATCTTAATAAGAAATAACATAGTGAGGAAATATATAATATTTTCTAGTATAATAAAAATATTATAAGAAGATTTTGAATCATTTAACGAAAAATTTCGGTGTTATTCAATGCATCTTGGCTAAATACTCCAGACATAAATAACCATGATCACACAATTATTAGGACTAATTCTTATTTCTTGTAATATTTCATAAATGTATATTCCAGTGAATTGACAATTCACAATTGGATTCGCTGTGAAAATACTTGCATATAAGAACTCTTAAACTGATAGTTTTGGATCCATATATAAGATTAACTGGGCCAACTTGGGAGAAGGACAGCTCAACATTGATTGAAGATGGCTATGCATGGAGAAAGTACGGACAAAAAATGACGTTGCACGCCAAATACCACAGGTATTTTTCAGTTTCAAATTACCCTACTTCATATCTGTCTTTTATATATATATATATATATAGACAAAACTGTGTATTATTAGTAATTATAGACACATATTTCTTCATATGTGTATAAGCCCCTCCCTTTTAATTTTTTAACGATGAATCCAATATGATTCAAACATGTGATGAAGGAGCTACTACAGGTGCACTCACAAGAATGATCAGGGATGCCAAGCAATAAAACAGGTTCAGAGAATTCAAGATAACCCTCCTATTTACCGAACAACCTATTATGGTCATCACACTTGCAAAAGCCCTTCGAATTCCGAGATTATTTTGGAACCTCTTTCTCCCTCTGCCTCTTCCATATTACTTAGCTTCAATGACAGTCTTCAAAGCAAACAAGAAAACCCGTTTTCCTCATCACTACATGGAGCATCATCGAAACATGAGCCCCAGGAAGTGATTCACGATGACCATAGTGCTCAAAATCAATTGCCTTCATTAGAAAACCTCCTATTATACGATTATGACATTTCTTTTGATTATTCGAGAAATGCCACTTTGCTATCATTGACTGAACCCATGGAATTTGAGAATGTTTATGGGCAGTTTGGATTTTGATGGCTAGGTATTTTGTTTCGGAGGGTAACTTCATCTTGTTAGAATTACAGAGTTTAGATATGTATGTTGTATTTGCTAGTTTCTTCAATAAAACCTCTTTATCTTAAATTTTGTCAAAATAATATCAATCATGAACCTCGCCGAAAACCACTTTTTATTTTTGAATACACATAAATGATTGGCTTGCATGTAAATATTATATATATATGTGTGTGTGTGATACCAAGGATCTTTTGAAAGGTCGGGGCTTTTGTTTTCATTGCAAGTCCAAACTGCCTCCGGAATCTCCTCTAGTGAAAAGGGAAGTAAGCATTATGTTATTTTCATTTGATATTTGCTTGAAATGAATTCTTTCAAGTAATACCTACCACCTTGTTAATGGTCCAAAGGAATGTTTCATGAAATGATTTTTCACCTCTGCATGAATGTCTCCTACCTCTTCCACTCATCTATCACCATTAATTCTAAAAAAAAGGGGAGCATCTCAAAATCGATGAGAATCAGTAAAGTACTAGTAGACAGATACTTAACTGATGCAAACTGGTGTAATAAATTGTTTTCAATTTTTGCTTTATAATTTAATTTAATCTAAAATATTTTTTAGATAAATAAAAATATATATTTAAATATTTTACATAAGTATAATTATTTTATCAATTATTATTACTAATTTTTATCTTAGAAAACATAATTCTTCCATTTATATTACTTTAAAATGAGTAAGTACCTTATTAATAAACTTTACATTAAATTAAAAATATAAAAAGAAATTAAAAAATATTGCATATGAAAATAATACTACGTTTCATATAATTAGCTAAGACCAAAGAAATGTACCTTATTATTTATTATATAAATGAAAAGAGATAGTTATAACTATATTTTTTTAATTTCTATGTCAAAAATCATAAACGTCAAAAATAGAACGAAAATTATTTTTTGTTATATTTTATTCATAATTTACCAATTAAATAATAAAACATAATACTATTATATTTTAATATTTTTTATTCATATATAAAAAAATTAATTTTACTCTAACTAAAAATAGTATATTTTAATCCTTTAAATTTAAACATTTTTTTATATATTTAAGTTCAGAGGCTGTATTTTAATTTATTTCATCCTCTTCTTTCCATTAAAACATAATTATATTCACAGGAAATAAAAGTTTAATAGAGAAAAAAATGAATGGAATCAAATTAACATAATGCTATTACCTCAGTGATGATGTCACCAAATCGGCCTGAACATGTGTCTTCCTTCCAACAAGTGTATTAGGCTATTATTTTTTAATTTTTAATAGAGCACATGAGAGTAAGGGAGACAGATGTGAGTTTCAACAGAGGCATGTTTGGGATTATCCACGAATCTCAAGTTTAGGATCCTCTATTAACACAGACGGATATTAGTCAGGAAGGGAAGAAAACATGTTATCAGTGATCCACCTTGCTTGATTTGTTTTATATGAATTTGATCTAATTATAAAAAACATTTTAAAAAGTATATTAAAAACTATGATGTTAACACTTTGTTATTTGACTTCATCTTTTTCAAATAAATATAAGCACTAATGAAACACATAAAATTATCTGCACAAGTATCAGGGGTTCAAAAATTCAATATAAATTATGACATCAGTGCCATGAAAACTGAACAAAAGACCAAGGTTCTTGGATATTTTGGTTGGTTCATTAAATATCCATTAACTAAAACCAATCCAATCCATTAAATCTATTAATATAATCAAATGTATGGGGATGGATTTAGATATGAAATATGAAAACATTGAAAAATTAAATCACACAGACATTTTGGTGAGGCCAACTTGGTACATTTCAGGAAGGATATAAAACTGTTACAAAACAGCAACTAAAATGCTCAATCGATCGCAAGATGTGTTTGCCTGAGAAAATAGAATCCCATACCTCTTTGAAGGGATTGACTAGACGACTTTATTCTACATACAAAGAGCACAAGCAACATATAAGAGTACATAAATCACCCATGTATTAAAAACACACCAAAGCAACAACAAACGTAAATCATATACTGAGAATATCTGAACTGAAGGTTGTGAAGATCTAAAGGCTCATTTTTTTTATGTAGTGATTCTAGTTTTCAGGACAAATTAAGCCCTAGTCGAAGAATTTGAATGAAATTAATCAATTAAGGAAACCTATTTGGTACAAATGACATCTCGAAGCTTTTAGCTTTCAGCGTTCACCGTATCCCTTCCAAAACCAAACAAAGCAAATGCTTAGAGTAAAGCTTTTCACCCTTCATTCGATGATAACATGTAATCGCAACTCAGCCACTTGTACGAAACCTAAAAGAAGAAGCGAACTTCTTAAGAGAAACACAAAACAAAATTGAAACAAAATAAACTAAAATTGTTCACTGGAATGAAGAATTAAGACAAACACAAATCCAACTCGAAGCACAATCGAGCTTCTCAACAATCCCTAAATTAATTTTTCTGAATGTGTCTCGATCTCTGAACGCTTAGGATAATTTTTAAGTTGTTAAGTAATTTTTATTCTTTTTA
Organism: Pachyrhizus erosus; assembly: GCA_026544285.1. Taxonomy (NCBI): domain Eukaryota; kingdom Viridiplantae; phylum Streptophyta; class Magnoliopsida; order Fabales; family Fabaceae; genus Pachyrhizus; species Pachyrhizus erosus. The sequence continues at coordinate 5,960 of JAMLFT010002157.1, read as the reverse complement.
AATACATTATTCTGGATTTAAAAGATATTACATTAAGTGACACAAGGTAAAAGCAATGTATTCATTTGTAGCGGTTTTAAGTGTAAAAAATTACAATATTTTCTGACGATTTAAAGTAACGGCCAGGATAAAACCGCCAATAAACATATATTTTTTTGTAGTGATAAATCAATTTTAATTTATAGAAAATTCCATTGTTTTTTAAGAATTGATTCTAGCCCCTGAGCCTGTAGTTCACTATAGTATGAATATATTTTATTTTTTGTAATATTCTTTTGACAAATTACTTTCACAAATAATTGACAAATGTCTTGAGTTCTTTAACTTTGAATTAGCGCATATCTGTAGATTATATAGGTATTTGTAAACATATACGTAGAATATTGTCAAAGTTTATTTGCTAATAATAAAAAGTATAACTTAAAATAAAAATACAGACATTTGAAATTTTTAATTTTCAAAGTTTAAAAAATTTTAATTAATGAATAATTATATAAAATACTCATTATACTTAATGAAATTGAAGAAGTTATAATTTGTCCAAAACAATTAGTAAAACTAAAATGTTTCTTTATTTGAAAATTAATTGAATAAAAATATTGACTTAATTTTATATAAAAACTCTTACGATATTCATAATAAAATAAAATAAAAAGGTGCATGACTATAAAAATGAAGGAATTTAATTAAAATATATTAATAGTATAAAAAAATTACATTATCATCTAATTATTAATTTTTATGTATAATAAGATTGTTAACTTTTGTAATAAAGATTTAATTAAAATGTATGGACAATATAAAAAACTACACTATCATTTAATAAAATATTATCATGTACATTAAAAATTTTAACTTCTGCAGTAATTATTTTAAAGTTTATATTTAGAATAATTTTTAATTAATTGGTAGTGCAAACAACACTATCAATAAATGAAAATTGAATTATCATATTAATTATTTTTTGTTATAAAATTAATTATTTTAATAATCATATTTAGAATAATTTTTAAATAAAAAAACTACACTCAAATAATAATATAAACTATCTTACTTTTAAGAAGAATAACCTAAATTTATATAATGGGAACGACTTACCTTTTTTTATATAAAACATCCATACATGGTCCACTTATAAGAAAATCACCAGTTTTTTTCTCATGGAAGTGTTAGTCATCAAACTGACCAATCAAAAGACATCAGGTTAGTCATATCCAGAAGGGCTAACTACCTACTACGTATATATTAATAATGGAATTAGAAAATTCAATAAGAGTTATTAATCTTCTAGAAGTTCACCGACCCACAAATTATAGGATATTGATGATGGAAGGATTTATTAGTTTTGAGTTACTAAATTATTTTAAATTTTTATTTTACTTTTTAACTATTTTAACTGAATTTTCATTTAACATAAATATGAAATTTGATTCCTAAAAAATAATATTTTTTTATTTTTATTTTTAAAAAAATATTTTAGTCCTTTAAATTATTCTTTTTTATTTTAATCATTATTATGAAATAATTTTGTATCTTAGTTTATATTATCTTTTAAATAATGACATAATAGTGATACTAACAACTCAATGATTCACTAATTATGATTAAACAGAATAGTTACATGTAATTTTTTTTGTCAAATTATATTTTTTAATTTTTTATTAATTAGTTTAATGTTATTAATTATTTTGAATAAATAATACTTTAAAAATATAGTTTACAAAAAAATAAATTATATATTATTATTATATAAAACTTTTTAATAATATGATAAGTTATTAAACTGTCAAAATCACAGATATAATATTATTTAATGTTCTTACTTGACATTAGAGATTAAAAAAAATATTAAAGAATCAATATTTAAAAAAAAAAGTTATGTTTTAGATAGGAAATTGATATTTTAGTTTTTTAATTTTATTTATTTATTTTTATTTTTTGTTAAAAAAATTTAAGGACCTAAAAATTAAAAAACCAGTAATAAAATATGGAATTGCAAAGATACTAAGGTGAGTTATTAAGTATTGGTTTGTGTAATTTACAAGATTATTTTTTAAGAATTTAATTTAAATGTATTAAGAGTGTAAGGATTTTTATATTGACATTTAATTGGTAAAGTTATTATTTTTTATAATAATTAATTTTAGAATAAATTTAAAATTTATTTTATTTTATTAATAATATAAAATTATTATATTAATAATTATCAAAATTAAATTCATTTTCTGGTGAATAACTTTAATAATTTTTTTTTAGATCATCAATATTCAAATATCATATTAAATACTATTTGATTGATTAGCTTAAGTAGGATAATATCCTTATGAATTTCAAAACTCTTTCTTCAAGTTTTATAAATAATAATTTAAAATAATTAAATATATATAACATTTAATAAATTCAATAAACGTTTAAAATCAGGTGGATACAAGAGTATGTACCCAAAAATGTTTAATATGTACCAAAAAAATAGATGGATACAGGAGTAATCCTACACGGAACTAAAATTTTTAACTCTAACAAGCCAAGCACCAATGGGAAACGTAAAATTATCTTAACTCGTTTACCTTTAATCTGTTTGACTAAACATGGTCCTCCTAATTTGCAATGGCTTAGTTGAAGTAAACCCTAACAACTCTCTGGCCCACATCAAATAAAATAAAAATAAAACTTTCTACCTTGCATGTGTGGCAAATAAATAATACATTTGTTTAAATATAATACTTTTTAATTAATTTAATTTTTTTAAAATTTTAATTATAATTAATAATATTAAATTTGTTAATAAATTAAATTAATTTTTTAAAATTATCCTTAAACTTATTCATACTCATTATTTTATTTGTTTCTCTTAATTATTTTTTATCTAATTAATTAATATATATTATGTATGTTTTTTAAATATCATAAAAGAGACAATAAAACTTATTTCATTAATATAATATTTATTATAAAATAATTAAAGATATTTTGGTTAAAAAATAATTAATAAAAAAATTTTAAAAAAATCTTATAAAAACACAAACAAATTTATAAAAAAAAAAATCTTACATTTATGACAAGGTAGAATTCATTGATATTCTAGTAATTAACTCTGTCTAATGTGCCAACCCTTACTAATGAGGAATTTTTGTCTCGACTGAGGATCAACGATTTTTAAAATTGCTGCTTGAACAGATCTATTTGAATATAATTAAGGCACTGTCTCTTCGTTTCTTATCGGGTCTCCAATCTACGTGCTTCCAAAACATCAATGGAGAATCAAACTTCAAAAAGAAGAAAGGCCATAGAAGAAGAACTAATCAAAGGGCATGACATAGCAAATCAGTTACTTGATGTACTTGTTCTTAAATCCAACACTCATGATGGAACCTTAGAAGGGTCAAAGCCACCATATGTTGAAGATCTTGTGCGCAATGTGCTGTGTTCATTTACAAATACCCTTTTGCTATTAAACACTGCTAATAATGATGTCTCCAATGATGTTGTTATGCCTATCATTATCAAAGATGTCCCTTCCTCCTTGAAATGTCCAAACCCTCAGGATACGGATGAGGCTTCCAAGTGTTTCCTCGACACTAAAAATCGAAGAGGGTGCTACAAGAGAAAGTAAGAATTAATTATAAAGTCCTGATTTTACTATAGATGGCAAATATGTGTGAAGATTGAAGATTATTGTTGATTATCATATTTGAATCCTTTTGTTGACCTCAAGAATTGAAAATATTAATTGTGCTATATTGATATCATAAATATTTTAGTTAGTAGATTACTGAATTATTATTAAATAAGAACTTTTGTAATTGGAATTTTTCGTCTTCATGAGATCAAGTGCCGCAACATGCATATGGGATACGAACAGCTCAATTCTGATAGAAGATGGATATGTATGGAGAAAGTATGGACAAAAAATAACAATGAATGCAAAATACCTCAGGTATATGTTATTCAATTTCAAATTATAACCAAACAAAGATCTCTTTCTCTCTATAGGACTCTTCCTTATCATATATGGTTAAAATAATAACTGTGTGTAGGAGCTACTACAGATGCACTCACAAGAATGATGAGGGTTGTCCAGCAATCAAACATGTTCAGAGAATTCAAGGGGACCCTCCATTGTACCGGACAACATATTATGGCCATCACAATTGCAAAAGCTCTTTAAGTCCAAAGATAATGATGGAACCAACTTCTTCTGGCTCTTCTATGATCCTTAGCTTCAGTAACACCTTCCTAAGCAAAGAAGAATACCCATTTTCATCATCCACGAAATAGGAGCCTGTGGAAGTAATTCCGAATGATGATATTGTTCACAACCAATTACATTCATCAGATTATCTGCTGTTATGTGACAATGAACTTGATTTCAATTATTCGAGGCATGCTACTATGCTATCCACCACTGAATCTCTTCAATTCGATCAGGTTTATGGGAGTGGTCTGCATTTTGATGGCTAGGCATGTTCCGGTCTACAAAATTTGCTTTGTTAAGGAGGGCAAGGCATTGGTGACTTCATTTGGCACTTAATTCTATGGATTTTAGTTACCTTCATGGAAAACGTCTTTTATATGTAGCAATTGAGGGACCCCTATTTTAGCTGCTACAAGTAAATAAGAAACTGGTTTTCTAAAATTATCTTTGAGTCACAGTTTGGATCAGAATTGAGGGCATGAAATTTTACTGTACTGAACTGAGTACTTCTGATACTCTTTGCCATGAATAATATACCATTTATGGTGTAAGTATATAAATGATCTTGACATTATATTTAATTTAAAATCTTCAAAACGTTTATAATTTTTTTCATTTATGTTCAATTTATTTATTTTTAACCAATGTTAAAATTAGAACTTTATTTTTACATTTGAGTTTCAATAATCATTATAAAATATTTTGCATAATTAATGAATAAAAAATCATTATAAATATGACAAGATAGTTAACATAAAAATTAATCAATTTAACATATATAATAATATATAATTAAATGATAGAATAAAATATTTTTATACAATTAATATATATTATTTACTCTAAGAAAAAGAAATAAAATCTGATCCCATAATTGAATATTCCATTAACACTAATGGAAATTTAACAACAAACCATAGATAGTCATAACATGTTCATCATTATTAGACAACAATCATATATAAAAGATTAATAAGTGTGTAAAGATGAAATTCATGTTTGTTATTTTAATTGAATTACAATCATTGGAACAAGGGAGATGTTCCCTCTGCCTGACGGCTAGAGATTTTTACAAAATGTTGCACCCCACAATATTTCTGAATAATGTGACAATTTTATAATCATTAAATAAGACTTTTTATTTGAATATTATCATAAGTTCAAAACAACTAATGTTTGTCAATTAGAATTGTTGAAGGAAAAAATATTAAAGATTAAATAAAGCCATAAAGAATTATTTTAAAAAAATTTATTTTAGAAACAAAAATGTAAAGAATGCAGAACAAAGAAGATTGATGCAAATAACAAAAGCATGTCGAGTATCTTCTTGCTTAATACGTACAAATTTGTTTTGGGCTACTCTTTTAGACTTCTCATGGCTTCATCTTATTATTCGAATGGGCAATGTCATATTGAGACCTTATATCTTGCATTTAATAAGCTTTTCTTGATTCGTTTGAATGTTAAATTGCTTTCTTTATTACTTAAAATTGAAATATCAAAATAAAAGAAAATAAGTAAAATTTCTGATTAAGTCTGAAAGAAAATAAAGTAAATAATTTATTTTACTCTAATATTGTAAAGTTTATTTTCTTAGACTCAAATTCAGTTAAAATTCATAAAAATAGATTAAATATAGGAAAATTAGATACCTTGAAAAACTATCACAAAAGTTATATCAACAGAAGTGATAAAGGTCAATATTTAATATATTTATGTAGAAAATTTGTGTCTTTTGGGCTTTATTATTGTGGAAATTAGCAAA
>JAMLFT010002156.1:0-20823 GCA_026544285.1 Pachyrhizus erosus | reverse complement strand
ACAGGCAATTCAAACAAACATTTGAAGGAATTAAAATAGTTCTAGAATAAGAAGGTTTGTAATTCTTGATGTTATATAAGTTCATGTATGTTGACCACATCTTATAGTATTTGCAAGGAAGCCGATCTCTCTAGTTGTAAGTGGCTTATTGCTATAGATTGTTAAGCTTCAAAATATGGACTTTCAACTAATTATGGTGGTTGGTGCAATTTTCCAAGAAAATATTTTGAGATATCAGAAACTGCATTTATTGAAATTGCACGCCAAGAGAAAATATGATATAGTTCCATTTCAATATTGAAGGTAAAAGACAAAATCGTGTTTTAAATTTTTGGCTAATAACTGTATAAGGGATTTTTTAAAAAGTGAATGTTGTGCTAAATAAAGAGTCAAAGAAATAGTAGCCTGAAATTCATAATGAGTGAAAGTAATCACTTTTATCAAGTTTTGATTCTCGATGGTTGAGTTGGATGATGAAGGAGATGTTGTGGAAGTGAAGGAATTATGACAAGATGGATATACCCATGGCAAGAAATTGGAAGCAAAACTAACACTTCAATGACAGCCTCTATTCTTTGAGGTGACAATGAACCTTGGAAAAACACTTATATCTTATAATGTAGCCTTTGCAAACAGGCAATTCAAACAAACATTTGAAGGAATTAAAATAGTTCTAGAATAAGAAGGTTTGTAATTCTTGATGTTATATGTTTGTTGTAATTTATGACTTTTGCGTATACTTGGTTTTTAGTAAACATAATGACATCGTTCAATTCAAGTACCTAACGCCACCTGTTCTTGTAAATGTGATTTGTGAAGCAAATGATAAACACTGATTATTATATTTGCTTATGAATCATGAATTCATTATCGTACATGCAAAGATGGTAAATCATAGAAATTGTAAAAATGAATTCAGAATTCCATAGTTCGACTAATTTAAAGATAGTGTTTTTCATACGAGAACTAACTCGTTTAGGATTTTTAAATGCTTGGTCAAACCAATTATATCTTCCATGTTCTTTCTAGTTGATTTTAATTGGTTAAAACTTATCAAAAGTAACCAGATTACCAATAAGATAAAGTTAAATGAGCAATAGAATTAAAATAGACTAAAATTTCCAATCCCACTGGATCTAAGTGCACCTCTATGTCGTATCATTTATTAGCTTGATAAAAATCTGTGCTAGGAAATAAGTACTAATGAATCTACACAAACACCTTCTGCATGTTTTATCTTTATCCTGCAACAGTATTTCATATTGCTTGAGCTATAAAAAAAACAGTAAATTATTAACCTAACAATTTTTATAGCTTTGGGACCTTAATTATATATCTCAAGTTGATATGAACAAAACAAAACCCTTTGAATTACAAAAGCAAAGTCAAGTGTTTGTTACTGAGAGGAAAACCACACACACAGAGAAAAGGATTCTAGAAAAATTGTACTTTAATATGAAGTTTTAATGTAAGATGACACCAAAAGATTTGCATCTAAAACCTACAAATCTAGGATAATAGTTTGATTAAAGCTCTCCACTAGGCATGCTGCAAAGCCTAAAGTATCTTAATTTGGCCACCACTTATTCTCCACCAATATAGCAACAAAATTTAGCAAGATCAAAAGAATACAAATTATATTAAAAAATAACTGCTATAAAAAACAATATTGTCTTCATCATTAAGCAGCTGTTGGTTTAGAACTAGCTACTTGCTCACCCTCAACAATAGCAGGATCTTGTGGTTCACCATTAGCAGCAACATCTTTTGCAGGGGAAGTAGCTTTATTTCCTACAACACCTGTAGTTGCAGTTGGTGTTTTGCTTTTCCCATCCTTGTCATCCTTTCCTTCCTTTGCATTTTTGTTTTCTTTGCCATCTTTTGCATCTTTCTCTTCTTTGGGCGGGGGAGGCATCATATGAGAAGGAGGGTTCTGTTTAAGCTTCAAAATCATTTGGCGCATTCTTGCAAGATCAGTAGGTTTTCCTGGCTTTGGACCCTGAATAACATGAACGGAAGGCTTATTCTCAGCTTCTTTCTTCCCTCTTCTCTTCTCGATATTAGGAACCTCGCGAGGAATTATCTCAGCTATTGCTTTCCAATAATGATTGTGAGCTTCTTTGTGAAATTTCTCTTGGTTGGCCAAGTATATCTACATATACACTCATTCTCTTCATTTGCATACAAACAAGGAAGTATGACAATGCTCTATGAATGCATGGTTAACAAAAGGAATAATAACACATGGGATTACTTAACTGTGGCGAATAACCATTCTCTATGCAAATGCAAAAGTATGACAATGCTCATTGAATGCATGGTTCACAAAAGAGAATGAAGGAATGATAATAAATGGAATTAAATTATAGCATAGAAAGTATATTTCTACCTTTTCTCTTTCCCTGTTGTTCTCTTTGCTTTTCTCACAATTGAGCTTTCTTTTTTCATAGAAAGCCTCCTTGTAGTCTTCAGCTTCCTTTATAATCTGATTTCGCATCTCCTTCTCTCTTTTCTCTTTTTCCTCAAGATGAATGGCATTTAGACTGCATCAACGGAAGTCATAAAAATTATAATATAAGAAAAGCGAATGCCAATATATATAACCAATAAAGAAACACACCACACCCATGCACAAACATGAGAATAATACTTTTTTCACTACCACAAAAATCAAGTACCAAAGGCATAATATAACGAGTGAGATACACATAAAGGCAACATTTATTACAACATAAACGACTAAATTTATTCAAATTTCCTGCAGTTTATAGAAAAATTAAACATTAACATCACTCTTTCAAGTTTCAGCCCAATCCAATCCACAAAACAAAAAAACTCAATAAAAAGAAATTAGAGAAAGAAGAATTAAATAGATCACCTATGGAACGAGTTTCCCTTCATGGGGAAAAAAATTGTAAATCAAAACCAAAACATTCTCACGTAGCTCACAATAAAAAAAACATGAAATCTAAAAACATTGTAAATGAGTAGAATAAAATGTTGCACTTGCACCTCACATCCAATATAAACATTTGAAACGAAAAGAATATAGTGAAAATAAATCTGACCGTCGCCATTCACGTCTAGCGTGGCCCTCCTCTTGCATTTGAGATGGGTCGGGGAGGATGGGACCGTCGGAGATGAAGGTCGATTCATCGGCGGGAGTGGATTCGAAGGGGGAAACATAGTCGGGGTTAGGGGTGGAAATGCCAAAGCCATAAACAGGAGGAGAAGATGGGTTATCGGTGAAATTGTTATTGTTGTTATTTGGATCCACACTGAGTTGAGGGTGTTGATCATCGTATTCATAATGTTGACGAGACTCGTAGCCCATGTCCGTGTCCGTGTCCGTGTAGTTGTCATCGTCGAAGGGTCCCCTCGTCGGTGATTGATGCGATTGATCCTCAAACGAATCGAACGACGCCATTTTTGATGGATGCCTCTCTCCAATCTTGCCTTCGGATCACAAATCACTACCAAACTCAGATAATGTTGGAATTGCACCTCTCCAATGTTATATCATGGGTACGACGTACAAGGATACCTCTTACCATCAACACTCATGACAATTTATTATTGTTATTTTAAAATACTATATTTTTTTTACCTTTTTTTTATAATTTTTTTGGATGAAGGTTTATTCTTTAATCTTTATTTCTTTATTTGTATAAACTACACAAATATTTTTTCAATGAAAATTAACATTTAAGCTACGTGTTACAATAGAAAATAAAAGAGTTAATGTTTTGACAACATAAATATATTAATTTTAGTTGCATGCAAGGTACATGTGACTTTTTTTATGTTAATTTTCTTTGATGATCTTTGTAGAAGGCCTAATATGTGGGCTCAATCCATTTCACCATGAATCATAAATTTTTTTGACAATCATGGTAAACTGATATGCTTCAACTTGTTATTTGTATTGCCTATTTTTTACCTCGATCTCCATTACAAAATTCCTTCTTTCGTTATTGTGAAGTTGCCACCCAGTCAGACACTATCTTAACCTATAACTAGATATGGATCTGCACTATGCATAGTTGAATAAGTGAACTATCTAAAATTTGTTTGATTACAAAATATGTTAAAATATATTATATTATCACTTAATGCGTCAGTTTTATGTGATTTATTTAACTATAATGCAGGCTTATTATAACAAATTTCTTATGTTTTGTACGTTGAAATAATATTTACAACAATAAATTAATATTTAATATTTCTAATATAATTCAACACTGTATCCCATTTGTTGATATTTTATATCTTTTGACAAAACACTTATTGAAATATGTTTTTTTATTAGAAGTTTCAATACATGAATGAACAATATGATTTTAGGGCACGAGTGAATTATATTTTCAAGTCTTGTACAAGATCGTGAATCAATTTGTTTTGCCCATAAGTCATAAATAGTTGAGTTAAATTACAAAATCACTCTCCCACAATTAATAGTTGACCGGGTCCAACTCTGATTAAAAAATGTGGCCGTGTCTACCTTATTAACCGACTTGAATTGACAGTTTTAACAATGTATTTCATTTCCCCCTTTTTTCCTTTGTCTAGCTTATGTGAATTTTTCTTCCAACACTCCCAACTCACTTGAGCTTGAGAAAATAAAGAAATTATTTTTTTCTTATATTAAAAACTTAAGTTGTTATTTTTAAACAATAAGTCGATGACACAACAATTATACATAATTTTTTTTAGTAAATCATTTTTAATTTTTAAAATTATTTCAGTGCATCAAAATAATTCTATAAATACTCTCCTCTTATAATTCACTAACACGTCTTTTAAAAAAATCATGACTCATATGAATATCAAAACAAATAATACGTTAAATGCAATAATCTTAATAATGGTGCTAGAAGGAGGGCTTGAACCTCTAACCTTGTAGTTAATAACCACACTTAAGGGCTGACAGGCCTCTAGTCCCTTATCTTCGATTGAGAAACTATTATTTTGGTGCACCAAAATTGTCTCACATTACTTTAGAATCAATAAGATTAAAGGTAACTTGTAAACATCCTTTTCCTTTAACCCACTTAGGTATCTTTTAAGGATAAAATTGTGAGATTCAAATGAATACTAAAATAAACAATATCTCAATTGTAGTGACATAAATGATGTAGTAAGTTTGAGCTCGGAACATAATAATTTATTAAAACATATTTTAATGAGTATTTAGTCTTAATAATTAAATTTTAAGAAAATAAATAGAAAGAATAGTAGAGTTACTCTTAAACAAACTTGATCTCTCTTTAATATCTATTTATCTATATATAAGGAATGACTCTAGTGAGAACATTTATTTATATAAGAACATGAAATAATTAATAACAACCATCAAATCTAAATTAAAAATAATAACCATTGAGATTAAAATATTTAAAATTTTAAAAAATTATCATGTAACCATCAAATATGTAAAAGGTAAAAAAAATTAAAAACTAATTTTATAAAAAATTTCAATTATCATGTCCTAAAATATATAAATTATGACATAATTTTTTTTTAATATTGTTGTTAATTCATCGCTATCATCATCATGTCTGTCATCGCCACCACTACCATGATTATTGCTGCCATCAACATAACCATGTTAATAGAGAGGATGACACTAATGATAATAATAATGGTCATGTCAATGGTGGTCACGATGGTCATTATAGTGGATGGGGTGACAATCGTGATAGTGGAGATGACGATAATTATGATAATGATAATTAATTAAAATATTTTAAGACATGATAATGAAAACCTTTTATATATTTATTTTTTTGTTGATGAATCTTTTAAAAATTTGATGATTACATGGTATTTTAGTTTAAAATTTTAAATATATTAATCTCAATATTACATGTTTTTAATTTTGAATGAATATGGATACTTTAATTGTTGATTGCCTTAACTTTGTATGAATGATTTTTAGACACCCATCTTCTTCTATTTATTTATGCTTTTTGTAGAGTGTTCATTGTGAGTGGAGATGACGTGCATACTTAGGTAATGTCAAATAATTCTCTACTTTTTTTTCGCATTCAACTCTAAAAGCTTGCATTAAGCTTTACATATCAAAATATTAACCAAGTTTTGGACAATCCAATTCCAAGTGTAGCAGCAACGCAAAACATGCATTTCCAAAATTATGTCTAAACTATAAATACAAAATATGTTATCTCTTAGGACTTAAAAAAAAAATATGACCATCCTACATAGATAATTCCAATATACTTGAATAATATTTATAATTTAGTTAATATTTTATTAAATTGATAATTACATCTACTGTTTTAATATTTTGTTATCTCTAAGATGAGTTAAATGATCAACTTGAACTCATTTAAAAAGATAAAGTACCAATTTGAATCTATTTAAAAAGATAAAAAAATCAAATTGAATAACATTTGAGTCTTATATTTAAAATATATTACTGTAATAAAATGTATTGAAATATTTTTAACATGGAATATTTTAAATATTACAGTACTTATTAAAATAGTTATACATTTATTTTAAATATGTTATTGTAATGTATTATTTTTTTAACTTATTTATTATTATTTTTTGTTCTATAACATGTTTAGTCAATTGTGCTTTTGTCCTTATCGAAACGTGTCATTGCATTGCTTAGCAGGAGATTAAAGAAGAGGGCTGATCAAATGATCCTTTACTTTTTGCAATGGCAAATGTAAATAGTATAGCATTGGTGCTGCAATTGATTTATACTAGTGTGCCTTTTTTTTTTTTTTTTATTGTTAATAGGATTACAGAAGAAAATTTATGTTCTGTCCACTATGGCTTTGATCATTCTGATAATTGACAAGTTTATTCGAGGGCCAACATATATTCATATATCAATACCAGTGGTTTTCCTAGCGAAAGACGACAAAAATTTTCCATCTTAATTACATTATGATGAAATAATACATTTTGAAATGCCAGATTTAAAATGAATTTCTCAACAGCAATATGTTAAAAGAATTTCCATCTTAACGATGTGTTTGGTACTATATCAAAAATCTTTTTCCATGATTAAGACTACTAGCAGTGATATATTCTTAAAAGAAGATCAACAGTACAACTAGGAAAGATAGTGAGAATGCTATTTCTTTTCATATTTCTTCTGTCCCTTACTGATAGATCCCAAATTTTTGGTTCTAAAAAGATCATCCATGCATGCAAAGTCCTCCCCAGAATTTCATATACAGGATACTTTGACATAACTAGTAGAATTTGTGTATCCCTGGCATAACTCCACAACCTTTTCAAATCATCATGCAGATTCATATAAAACATAAGCTAATAAATTAATGTGTCAAAACTGTTTTGTCCTGCACAGGTTGTTCAACTTCAACATCTCCCAACTCCATTTCACTTCCTTGCCTCTCATGTTCATTCTTAAACATGACCTCTATCTGCTCCAATGACTTCCCTTTGGTCTCAGGAACTAGCATGTAGACAAAGACAACGGCAAGAGAAGAAATAGCTGCAAACACAAAGAATGCTCCGGCCACTGTAATAGCACGGGAAACAGAAAGGAAAGACATGGCCACAAGGCCACTACACACCCTATTGCCCACAGCCCCAAGTGAAGATGCTTGAGCACGCACCCTTAAAGGGAAGATTTCAGATGTCAAAACCCAACACACAGGGCCTAATCCAACAGAAAAGAAAGCCACATTCCCACAAACAAATATAATTGCCAATGCAATCACAAATGACCCTTGTGAAAACAAAGACAGACTAACCCCTATGCTAAACAAACAAATTGTCATTCCAATTGTGCTTACAAAGAGCAATGGCCTCCTACCTTTTTTGTCAATAAGAAAGATTGCTACCAATATAAAAAGGGTCTTTGTCACACCTACAGCAACAGTAGCAGCTAGGAGTTTTGCATTATCCTCAATCCCAGCTGCTTTGAAAATTTCAGGACTATAATATACAGTTGCATCAATTCCAGAAATCTGTTGAAAACATTGAATCCCTATTCCTGTGATCATCATTCGGCGAAGGGAAGGAGAAGGAAACAACAGTTCATACCACACAGGTTTCTCCTCATACTTTTCACAATTGGCCAAACCAGCAGCCTGCTGTATTTCTGCCAGCCTCTCCTCCACTTCTCTATCACTTTCATTTGTTTTCAGAAGCACTGATCTTGCTTCTTCGATTCGGTTCTGCATTACCAACCACCTTGGTGACTCAGGAATGATGAAAAGAGCAAAGCCAATGAAGACTGAGGGCAAAATCCCCACAGCAAGCATTATCCTCCAGTTTATGTGTGCTGAAAAGCCTGAAAAAGCATAATTGGACACATAACCAAGCAGAATTCCTAGATTAATGAAAATCTCTGGGAAGGTAGTGAGAAAGCCTCTGGTGGTGTTTGGTGATATCTCTGCAATATATATAGGAGCAATCAAGCCTCCAAATCCTATTCCAACACCAGCTAAAAGTCTTCCAACCATTAGAATTGAAAATGAAGGAGCAAGAGTCATTATGAGAGAGCCAATTTGAAAGATCACTGCAGCTATGGCCATTGTCCATTTCCTACCAATCATATCTGAAGTTCTTCCACCACCTAAACTCCCCAGCAGAGAAACAATGCTCAGTATACCAACCAAAAATTCTTCCTTCACTTCAGATATCTTCAGATCTTCTTTTATAAATATAACTGCTCCACTCATCACACCCACATCTACATGTTCACAGGAGTAAATCATGTAATCGTTTATAAATAAACAATACATGCACAATGCACTCAGGGTATTTAAACTATCATTTAATCATTCATACATGGTGTATAATAATTTTGTTAACATTTATAATAAATATATTAAAAGTGATACTAATAATAATTTCTGATTAATTGATATTATAAAAATTTAAAATATATTTTATTTTGTTATCATTTTAAAACAGCACCGAAATCAGCACTCAAAAAGTCCAAAGTCGAAAATGTTGAAATTCTTCTTTCATGAATTTTAGATGAATCACAAAAAACTCAGAGACTAGGGGAATAAAGCATACCATAGCCGAGAAGGACATTGTTGAGAGAAGCAAAGAAGGCACAGGTTATGACATATTTCCTAGTACTGTTCCTCCTTGCTTCTTGATGCAAAACATCATCGTAATCCTCTGGAAGCTGGGAGTTCATCCTCTTGTACTTGATCCTTGTTCCCAAAGTGATTCCAGGCAACCCCACTTCCACATTCCCATGTTGTTGGAACCCCATATCTGTTCTTAGTTTCTTTGTAAGTTGCAGTAACCTCTGAGAGATTGTGTTTGGTTGTGACTTCTGAGATTACTAAAAGCACGCCATGGGCATGAAGATTGACCTTCCGGAATACAAGGACAAGACTCGGCAACAAGTGGGGCACTTTTTATATCATGAAAGCAAAACAACCCCACTTCCTAATACCATATTTTATTTACTTACATGTGTGACCTCCCACATTTATCAAAGTTTAAATGCTGCTTTCAATGCAACATTTTAAATTCATTAATAACAATGCCCAATGACCGAATTTTGGCTATAAACTACATCAACTAGCTAGGCTGCTATTCTGTTATTAAATAGAATATAGTATTCATGATCCAACCAATTGCTGAATTGCACTCGAAACATACAAGTTTTTCAGTTTTGAAAAAATAATTAATTACACTAAAACATGTTACATAGAGTCAATTTTCGTCAGGTTCAGTACCTTTGTCTTTTAGCTCGTCACGTGGCAAACTGGCAATTATTCTTTTTTTTTTATCATAGTTTTAATATTTTTTTACTTTTTAAAATATATTATTTTAATTTTTATAATTATAATAAATTTGTATTTTAGTATTTATAGTTTAAACAACAAAAATCAAAACAGTTAAAAAATTATAACTAAAATAAAATATCTTAAATTATAGATATTAAAATAAAACATTTTAAATTATAAATATTAAAATAAAAAATTTTACAATTATAAAAACAAAAGAAAAGTAATTAAACCTTCTTTAAAATATTTACATTTGGATCAGATTAAATTTTTTCCATTGGATGTTAGACGTAATCGCCTAATCAAATCAAATGCATTGAACATCAGGGAAACGGAATCTAAAATCTTTTAATTAATAAATGTGAGTCTTAAATTGGCTTTATAATCAATCCACATAAGATAACATTCACGGAAAGGTATCATAACAACTCTTCAAGGAAAATTTTAATGGCTAGATAGTATATATCGTGCTGTTCGAATTTGTTTGCTGCTAAAAATCTAACTTGCTAGATATAGACTTACGGATTGTCTAAGTGTTATAGCCTTTTAAATTCAATTTCTTTTTTAGTTTTTTATATATATCTTTCACAAAAAAATATTTTTTTTGAGACACAAACCCTAAATCTAAGTACATTTCTCAGCAAAAATTTGAACCCCATGTTAACATTTTATAAGAAACTACCCCTAAAAAAACACGTGTATGATAAAAATAAAAACAGTTTGAAATATAATTTGAATATGATTATTTCAAAATAATGCAATATTTGTTGTAATTTGGCTAACAAGTTGAAATTTGATCCCTTTAGTTTTATTATTAGAAAAAATAACTTATTTGGTTCCTATAATTTTATAAATTTTATCTTTTAATCCCTACACTTAAAATTTATTTTTTTTAATTTTTATATAAGAACTTTTAAATGCTTTTTAGTCTTTATATTATACAAATTTTATTTTTTAGTCTTTATCATTTTCTAATGATAAGAATTAAATGTGATCTAAAACTGTTTGAATGTAGACTAAAAAAATAATTTTTAAATATGAGAACTAAAATATAAAGTTTGTATAATTATAAGTACTAATTGAATAATTTTTTCTTCTCTTATTATTATATTATTTAATATGAAAAAAATATTGTTATATATATAGGTGAGCAAATTGGATTGGACCACTTATCCTACTAGTTTGTTTCATATCTTCTTTGATAGGTAATTTGAAAAGACTTAATTATGTTTTGAATTCCTAAAATTTGAGATAAATATAATTTTAATTTCTCAAATTTTAAAAAAATTATTTTATTTTTTTAAATTTAAAAAATATAATTTTAATATTTCAAATATATTATTCTAAAACTAAATATTTTTAAAAATTATTTTAATCTTTTAAATTTAATGCTTAAGAATTTAAAATATATTTTTCAAAATTTAAAAAATTAAAATAATTATTTTTAATTTAAAAGGCCAAAATTAATTTTAATTTTAATTTTAAAGACTAAAAACATAATTAAAATATATGATAATCAATCAGGAATATCCCATGAATCAGGAAAAAATCAGCAAGTTTAATTCCTAACCGCTATGCTACTCTCACCTTGCCTAGTTTGTTACATTTCTTTATAATATTATATTTTACTTGTATTTAAGTTAACATTTATTTTATTAACAGTATTTATGTAATTTATATTTATTTAAATTAACTCTCACTATTAATTTTTACGATGTGAATTATATAATATATTTTTATATTAAATTGAAAATAAGTTATGCAAATATAATATAAAATAATTTTATTACTATTTTTAATTTATAAATTATTATATATGATAAATTTATTAATTTTATAATAATTATTATAAAATCATATCAACAAATTTTTTATTTATTAACAATATAAATTTTTTTACATTAATAATACATAATTATTTGTAAACACTCAATTTTATTTGATATTTTTTTCATTTTTATTTCAATATTTTAAATTTACATTAAAAATGTCCAAATTTTTTATGTAAACATACAATTTTATCCACTCTTTTAATATCAATATGTTCCAACACTTGTTCTTACATCTCAATAAAATTCAGTATATTTTTGTTCTAGCCTTCTTTAATTATAATTTTTTTACTAAATAGATTTAATTTACTTTGATGAGTTTCCTAAAAACTAAATCAATAAATTTTGAGCCAAAATAAATTCTCATTTTATTATTATTTTTCTTTAGATCATTGGAACCCAATAATAAGATGTGCAAATAAAGTCTAGGCTTTAGGCCATTAAAAGGAATAATAGTTCAGCCTATTTGCAATTAAAAAAAAGAGAGAGAAAAAAAGTAAAATATATATGTATTACATATTAGATAAGAGAGAAGATATGAAATTATATGGATGTAATTTTTATAATTATTATATTATTTAATAATTTATTTATTATAATAAATAAATAAAAGAATAAAAAAAAAGTCACAAACCATTTTCATTATGCTCTCTGCTTTGTTCTGCTAACTGCTGTTTCAACCAATCACCATTGGCACAAATATCTTACTGCCACAGCCCCACTTGTAGCTGCCACCTGCAACAAAAGGACAACAAAAATTATTACAAATTTATAATTAAAAAATTGATCTACACCACCTATAAATAAAGCAAGAAAAGTTTCATCTTGGGGTTGGAGGTACCAGTTCAACCTCACCTCATCACACAATTTCTATAGCCCACTTTCACCCATACCTCACTCTCATTTTTTTTTTCTCTGATTTTCCACAATACATTGAGATAACTGTTTCAGAGCTAATGTGGTAAGGTGTTAATATATTTTTTTATGTGTAATTGACTCTTCATTTAAACTTGAGTTTTTTAGACCGTTTTTTTTTTAAATAACTTTTTTAATGTTTTCCCCAAAAATATTAGTGGTGATTCTACTACTTTTGAAAACGTATTGTTTTGAGGTTTTATCGTCCGGTCACGATGCGAAATTATTAAATTATTTTTTCTATTGATATAACTAGTGATTTAACTCTTTAAAATTGAATATAACTTAATTTCTTGCATTGTTATATTAAATTGTTACTTAATATATTATTTAATATTAAAAATGTATTTGACTTAATTACCGGTTCAATAATGATTAAACTAATAAATTGTGAATTAATATCTTCATCAATTTAACGATTGGTATAATTTTAAAAACATTATGTGTTAATACACTTACAAAGTTCTTTTTTTTTTTTTTTAACATTGAGGCTTTTCAAAATTGTTGAGGTAATCCTTTGTATTTACTTAAGGGTGGACCGGATAGACATACTAGGAATGTAGGAATGCTCATACTTGAGGTAAATGCGTAGCAAAAACTGGCTTCGTCAAGGATGAAGAATGAGGGATACTTGTGAAGAGTCATCTAATATGCACTTAGTAGTTAATACTATAATAATTTGTATCAAAACATTAGCTTTCAATGTACTCTTTTGTTTTGTTTTGTTTTTTTTTTAAATTAGCTTTCAATGAGACATTTAAATGTATATGTTTATCAATTCAAACATGCATATTATTATTAGATAAAAAAATTACTAATAATATGCACGAGACACTTCACATAATATGCACGTTTAAATCAATAAATTATGAATTAATATTTTTATTCATTAAGTATTCAGGGACAAAATTTTGTTTTTGTAGTTATCCTGTTCAACTTAAATAGAATTACCTTCCATAAAAAATATTTGTGGAAGCACCACAATTTTAAAAAAATATTTATAAATAAATTTAAATATAAATTTAGTTTTAAAAATAAAATTTTTATTTTAATTTTTTAAAATTTTATTTCAATTTAATTCTTTAATTTTTTAATTTATTTTAATCTTTATTATTAAATAATTTTTTATTTTAATATCTATTATTATTATGTAACAATAATATTGACAATTCAATTATTCGTAACATTATTAAGAAATTTAAATAAATAATTAATTTTTTTTCAAATTGTATTTTTAAATCTCTCATTAAAAATATTAATAATATTAACTATTTTAAATAAATATAATTTTAAAAATAATTTATTAAAAAAAAACATATATAATTATCTTATCAAACTTACTCGCCAAATATAAAAATACTTGATATATGTGCTTCTCCTCCTTTGCAGGGATGGTGATTTGCAGCCCTTTTAAATTAACTTATCGTTTGAATCAATTTCACTTTGTAAGTAAACGAGGAAGCGCTGTATCAGTATATTGGTAAAATAATGTGTGACAGCCAAAGGTGTAAAAAAAACTGTTTGATCGATCACTATTGAAGTGGAAACATGTAATTTTATAGTAAAAAAATCTTGAATATTTTGGAGCTACGAGTAGACTCAGAGATTGTAATGCACGTCTATAGGGAAGGAAACTGATATACAAATAGATATCATTACGTTTGATCACCCTCCGGCTTTTTTGAGCCAATTTCTTATTGCTGATGTAATGGGACTTCTGCTCCCACGTCAAATTTTTGTGTAGTTTGTTTCTTTTGGGCTTCTAGCCCCATTGAATAACAAAAAACTAATGCCCAATTTATCTAGAATGTTGTTAATCTTTTACTAAAGACAAGTACTGTAGGTGAAAAAGGCTATCAACCAAAATTTCCTAAACATGCTATAGTTTGGATCTTCCTAACTCCACTCTTGCATCTTAATGTTGGTCCTTATCTGTGAATATATATTAAACATTAATCCATGACAAAACACTGTAAAATGGAAGTAAGTTACGTGCGATTGGAAACCGTCAAACTCACAAAAAGCCATTTAGCCATTTCATCTAACACAACCAAAATATGTGTGTGTGCTGTTTATGTGTGTATTTGAGTTAATCAAATAACCAATGGGAAAATGGGCATTGAGACCACATGGGCAAAGGGTTAGCTTGAGCAACTGGTATTGGACATATAAGCAGTGTATAATTCTAGGCCCATTTTTATTCCAAGGGTTACACTTATCTATGTAACAATGAATGGATGTCTCAAAGTGCCTCTACTTGGAGTTTAAAGCCAGGATAACAGGATCATTTCATCTTTTCATGAACAAAGTGATAGAAGTGCTATTTCTGTTGTTAGTGAATTATGTCTGTTATTTTGACAGAAGTCGGTTACAGGCGCTGTGGCGTCCTTTGAGGTGTCATGTTTTGCTTGCACCTTCACAAATCACAATAGCATGGTTATTTAGGCTTGAAGCACCTAAGTGCAGGCTTCTATTGTTAAACTATTGTATTATATTATGTTGAAACATGCAATATATCCATACTAGTATCTTTTATTACTTGATAGGAAACAAATTGAATAACAAAGCTTTCATACAGAGTGAATGTGCAAACGGGAATTTGTATGGCCATCTGATTGATTAAAGGATGGTGATGGCTCAATCTGTGATTTGGTTCTAGCCAACTCGGATTTTGAGTAATGTCTTTAAATCAACGAGTGTTTCATGTTTCACCCCAAAAATAAGGGCACATTTTAAGAGGCTTGGGTTTCTTAAATAGTATTTTCTTTTATCTTACTTTCTTCCATCTATTACTCTTTTTGTTAGATCCTTTTGCTACAAAAAGCAACCAAGTCTCCAACTGATTATGCGCACTTTCAAAATTTAACGTTACTTTTTCTAAAGTGTGATATGATAAACCCTTTTGAAATAAAACTGTCTATTTGTATATGACCACTGAGACATTAACTCGATTCTTTTGGGAGAAAAGATCCTATATCCTCGTTGTATACAAAATACATAGAAAAGTGAGACTAAGTTTCCCTAATCACATGAAAAAGACACTTTTAATTAATGAAAATTACAATTCTACAATTTCTATGAAGTATGTTCATGAAAATGATTGAGACGAATTTATTTTTATTTTTACTGAATATAAAATTTTGATAGAGTTAATTTTATGAACATGAACTCTATCAATAAACTAGATATTGATAAAATATGATAATATTTAAAATAAGATTGAATCATATCAATTTATTGATATAATATATTAATTTTAACATTATATATAAATTAAATCATAAAATTAAATTATACGACTACAATTAAAATATATTTTACTGAATATATTTTATAATAAATAATATTTGAGTTAAGAAGTTATATTATTAATATATTATTGTTTAAAGTTTTGGGATCTCCTTTTAAAGGAAATAGTCTCAAAATTAATAATGTTTTTAAAAAAATCGTAATTAATAGTTTTAAAATCAATAATTTCAATCATTCAAAGGTGAATGTTATTTTGTTAAAATGTAAATCAACTCTTAATAATTTTTTAAACTCTTTAATAAATTTTTCTAGAAAACGGATTAACTATGTTGCTCATAAGTTAGTTAGAATTTTAAGATTATTTGTTAACAACCATATATTTTATCTTATTCTTAATTGTATCTATATTCTTATTTTAAATGAAATGAAATCGATGTATTTTTTTAAAAAAAAAAAAAATTTATTTAAAATTATATATTTCAAGAGATTATATGACATTAGAAGGGCTTGAGATGACCTAGAGTACAACCTGAATCTCTTAAAATATATTGAATTTAATTTTCTCAAATTCGAACCTGTGAAAAATCTCTTTTGAGTTGGACCAAGTAATGAAAACCCCTAAATTCTATACCAGCATCTTAGATACCAGTACTTGAGCTCCTAGTATAAGCTCTTCTAGAGGAATACCTGTTGCCACCTAAGAAATAGCCTATCCTGATTGCTTTATTATTTCTACAAGAGTTGTCTTGTGGACAAGTTGCTGAGTTATAACTATACCTGCCTGCGTGTTTTTTTATGTCTGTGGCACTAGTTTAGTCAAATATTTCTATACTAAAAAGCAATGGAGCATAGCTGCCTGTGGAAAAAGTTATATAGTTGTTTTCTGCTTTTCTTTTATATGGTCTTAGGTTTGTGGCAATAAAGAAGACCATGTAAGCGCCATTCTTGGTAGATACTGATGTAATTGCTATTTTGAATTGAACAACACATTGCTTCTAATTACTTGAAGTTTTGGTATGATGTGGATAAGGTATTAATGTAGGATTGAAACAAATAAGCGATGGTTATAGTTCCAATAGTAGGAAAGCAATTATGATTTTGGCTATATGCTTGTTGGCGAGGCAACTTGGAGGAAAATCAAGGAACTTACAAAGCCACTTGCCTCTGAACTTGCTGAAAAGGTTTTCTTTGCTTTTACTACCACACTTTTGTATTGCACTCGATTAGACAGTTGGCTGATTTGGGTTCCTTGTGTGATCAAAACTGATCTTATCAGTGATGTATGCAATAATGTTTTAATTAGCTGATGAGAAATTGAGAACTCATACAAATAACTAACCTTATCTCCTTTAACGTGTTAACTTGAACATGGGATCTCGCATTCTAACTAATCCATGTTCCAAATTCTTCGTTTGAATCAACTTTTCCTAGATACTTTTAATTCCATCCTCAAAATACAATAGCAGCTGGTCTTGTTCCAATTTTATCCCTCTTGACATCAAATACTTCCTATATCCATACAGGCTAAGCAGAAGCAAACACGGTGTGACATCTCAAGTGACTTCATTCTCGTGTTGCCAAAAAAGAAAATAATAAAACATATGTATCTTGATGTAAACAAAATATAATTTATTCATGCAGGAGGAAAAGTTTATCTAATATATATAATATTAAACCAGACTTACACAATATTTTGTTATTATAATTTTTTTATTTTAATCTTTTAAAAAATTTATTTTGTTTTTAATTTTTATAATTTTTTATTTTAGTCTCTGATGTGAGAGTAACAATGTCAATTCATTGATTTATTACATTATTATAGAGTTTGATAAAATAATAATGTGTAATTATTTTTTTGATAAATTATGTTTAAATTTTTATTTGTTTAAAACAATTGATAAAATTAAACTAGTTAATAAAAAATTTTAAAAATAATTTATTAAAAAATAATTATCTTATCTGACATGTCAAATTAATAGATTATCAATATTACTATTATATCATCAGTTGATATTCTTACTTAACATCAAAGACTACAATAAAAAGATTTAAATTTTATAAGAACTAAAATAAAATAAAAATAAAAAATAAAATAAAAAATATTTTATAAAAATCAAAAGATTATTAAAGATATTAAATAATTATGAATTCAATTGTCGCATAAAATTAATTAAGAATATACCTTAAAGAAGATTAATATTCTCAAACAATTAAGTGAGTGTGCTAGACATTTAAAGTTATAATGACGATATCATTTTTAAGAATAGTTTACTTAGAACAATGGTGATATGGTATAGCTAAAACATATTACATGAACAACTCGTTTTTTATTTACAAAATAATTTTATTTTATTTTTTTTAAAAAAGAATTTGAATCATGTGGTACTAAAACTAAATAAAACATTAATGAAAGATTTTTTTTTTGCTAAAAGAAGGTAAAGTAGCAGCTTGTAATTCAAATTCGTAACACAAGAACAATTGATTAATAATAGCTTTAAATATGCTTTTATCGTTATATAAACTAAATATGTATTTGCGTGTTATGTGGACACTGAAATATTTTCTTTTTAGTATTATGACTGTTAACCTAATTGAACATGCGAACTAACATTCCATTTTTAGTAATAATTTTAAAGTTAAAATAGTCTTTTTTTTTAAAAAAACTTGTTTTTCTTTCTGTCCTAACATATAAAGTTACATTTTATTATTCTAATAACCATATGGATATATAGTGCTTTGATCTTGACAATTCTAGTAAACTTTAGTACGTAGCTTTTACCTTGGCTGTTTGAAACACATAAACAGTGAAAGGTTTAATTCTAGTGATGACAATAGGTTGTTGAGTTTAATAAACTTACACTTTCGGTAAAAAAAAAGTTTTTAATTACCAATCAATAAAAAAATTATTATTTATATTTTTTATAAAATTAATAAATTTATCGTATATAATAAATTAACGATGTTTAATTCAATAATAGTAAAAAAAAAAAAAACCTTTACAATATATATGTTATTTATCTTGATTATTTAGGAAAACACTCAGAACATTTATTTGATTGAGTAATTGAAGCACTATAATAAAAAAAATTTAAAGATTAATACATTAAAGAGAAAGATAATAAAGTAATTAAAAGAGATGAAACTAAACTCTTAGAAAGGAAATGAAGGTTTAAACTAAACACAAATAATGGAACATTGATTTTGAGCTTTATGCAGCGTATAGGTTTGATGGACGGTTTAAATATAGAATAAATTACAATCACATTTTTGAAATTTTTTTAAATTGCATAATTTTATTTTAATTATACAATAATTTTTTTATGAAAAATATTAATATAATATATAAAAATATCAGTATAATATTTTTAAATATTAAAAAATAATATAATGTATAAGAAAGTGTAAACATAATATTTTCATATATTAAATACAATTAATTTAAAACAGGAATCTCAGTGTAATTTACTCTTTTATCATATAATACAGTTAGTGTATGATTGGTTGTGCGTGAAGAGTGTAAATACGTAGGTGTATAGATATAATATTTCGAAGTTTCATATGCAACAGGTGTCAAGCAAGGAAAGCATGTCACTTTTTATTGTTTGTTGTCGTTTATACTCTCCAGCGTGCTTATGCCTCTTTTAGTCCAATTTTTGTATTTTGATATTCTATTTACTACTATAAGAATAAGAATGGATCAAATATCTAGCTTGCTATGTGTAATTTTTTTTTTTATAAATTTTTTACTGTTCAAATATTTTTTTATTTTGTTTTTTTTATTACGTACATGGCAACAATAATGTACTGATGCTTATCATTTACACTATTGAATAATTTTTTATAATATTGCTTTTATATGTATAGTGATTTATACTTATACTTTACAAAAACACACTTATTTCATGGTAAAACTAAAAGTAAAAATCATTAATTATTTAATATATTAACATGCATAGTAGTGTGTAAAATACATCATTATTTATATTAAGTGAAAAATATTTTATTTAAATACATATATTGTGAAATTAAGTAAAAATATTTATAATAATTTCATAAATAATTTTTTTTAATTAGCTGAAATATTTATTACACAATAATATTTTGAATTTACTTTTTAATAATTTAATATAAAACAATTCTATTGATTAATATTTATATGACAGTTTTGAAAAAGATTACATAAATACAAAATAATATATTTAAATATAATTTATTAAATTTATTTTTATTAAAAAATAAATTTCAATTATTTATTCAATAATATCATAAATAAAGTATCACCGTCTTCAAATATAAAATTTCTTCATTCGTACCTTTTAAAAAAATTAATTAAATTACCTAATAACATTAAATTTATTAATAACTTGTATTATGTTTTTAAAATTACTCTTAAAATTCTTCATTCAGGTCATAAATACTCCTCAACTATATTTTTCATATTTACATATCGAGAGAGAAAATTTTCAGATAATATTTTTCCATATTTTATAAAATCTCCTTATAGGTATAACTAAGAAACTAATGCTTAAGTTAGGGGTGATGGTAAAGTAAAATCATTTTCAGAGTAACAATTGTTAAATATCTTAACATAAGTGAACTCCATATAAAGTAGTTCGTTTATATTTCAATTAGAGACCATTTGATAAATAATATTAAAAATAGCTAATATATATTTGATTAAAATTTCTGTATTTAAGAATATTTTAACTTCAAATACATGTATTTTTTTATCATTTAATAAATGTAACATATACAACTTTACGGAAGAAGTAATCCATATATAAACTAATGAAATTAATTAAACATGACTTATATGATTAATTAAATTTTTATTGTTTTAAAATTAATCTATTTCAGAATTTTTTTGATAATATGTACCGTATGTATGATATTATAAAATAAATTTATTATTCATATTTATGTCAGAATATAAGATTTTAAAATATATTCGACTTACAAAATAGTTTTTATATTATTAAAGTCATAAATAAAATATTTTCTATTTGTTTTATGTCTTGCATAAATACATTTTGATGATTTTTTTTTTTTACTTTTTTAGATGGAAATAT